>JAKSZP010004917.1:0-17427 GCA_022478985.1 Massospora cicadina
GTTGTACCACTCTGACCCAATTCAGCCAGCTGAAGTGGCAGAATTTCTCAACCGAGCCCACATCCACTCCATTTTCTGATACCTGGAAATAATGAATTTAATTACTCCAAACAAATTATGGACAGCCAAAGCGGTGCACCAAACCGAAAATGCCAAGGCCCAGATGGCATTTCATATGAGTTCTACAAAAAATATAACAAATATATATCCCCATTGCTGCTCGCCTCACTTAACCAAAGCCTGATGGAAACGTGCCTCCTACCAGGAGGACATGAGGCCTTCACTGTCACACTCTTCAAGAAAGGGGATAAGCTAGACTTAGCCAACTGGTTCCCCATTTCTCTAACAAACACAGACACCAAAATTTTAACAAAAATCATGGCTAACCGTTTAGGGACTGTAGCATCTACCACCATCTCCCCAGAACAATTTGGTTTCATCCCCAGAAGGTCAATTTGGGATAACGTGCACTCTGTGGCTAATGTATGTCAGTCCACAGCCTCTGGGGCACTTGTATTCTTGGACCAACAAAAGGCCTATGATAGAGTAAACTGGGAATACCTCATGGCCTGCCTCCATCAATTCCGCTTACCCCCTCGCTTCATCAACTGGGTAATGCTGCTCACAGAATCTGCAACAATGTCAGTGCGTGGTCCTGGCTTCCTAACGGAAGTAGTCCGCCCTCAAAGAGGCTTGCGACAAGAGGACCCCCTCAGCCCAAATTTATACAATTTCAGCCTTGACCCACTACTGCGAAATGTGAATGCCCAACTCACTGGGGTCCATGTGCCAGGCCAAGCCCCAGTCAAGATAATGGCGTTCGCAGATGATTGTGTGGTGGGGGTGTCTAATAATCAAGATGCACGCGCGCTTGAAGCTCTCATCCAGGAGTATTCCTGGGTAAGCAACGTGGCACTATACGCTTCCAAAACTGAAATCATCCTCCTTGGTCGATTTCAGAACTGCTGGACCCCAGCAATTAGTTCCCAACCCAGCCCATCTGCTCGCCCACGTCCTCGCCCCACTAACTCAACACACACCGCCCCACTGGTGCTCCCCTTTGTGCCACGTCCCACCATAGGACCAGTACGCCATCTGGGCGTGTGGATGGAGGCAGGCAGATACACGTCAGCAGTAATGGAGTGCCATATTCTGGATAACGTGACGAAGCGAATCGCCTCTCTCAGAGCCCACCTTACTTCCCTTACTGGCAGGATTGTTTTAGCCAACTCCATGCTCCTCTCTAAAGTCTGGTTCAGAGCCCACGCCATCCCCTTCTCCCCAAGCTTCTTCAAATCCCTGTATGCTTTGCTACAAGGATGGCTTTGGTCAGGCCGCCCTCCACCAGTATGGCTAGAGGTCATGTTTGGCCCTCATCATCATGGTGGCATGGGCCTGCTTGACTTCAAAGCCCATGCTGCCAAGATCCTGGGTACCTGGATTGCGGCCGTCACCACCCCTACACTCCCCTCCCAACACTGGTCCCGTGCAGCCCGCTCCAACTTCTCCCGCGCCTTGGGCCTCAACAATCCATCAAACCCCCACTCCCTGATGAAATACCTCACTTCACATACATCGGCCACAGGTCCTCACGGGACTAAAACCCACTACAAACAAATCCTCCTCTCCATGCGGAGCACTAAGTGGAGAATTCATATTAGCAGACATACAACCCAAAGAGGCCGCCCCTCTCCTCAGTTCACACAAGAGGTACAGGGGCTACCCATCCACGATAGCGTGATCCCCATTTGACCCCATGTCCTATCCAGGGTGGACTACCTGGATATGATGGACATCCCTTACTCCATTGAGACCCAAAAACATATCTGGAAATATGTACACCATCCTTTGTTGCAACCTCAAGTCTGCTCCCATGTGTGGCGCTGCCTGAGGCGGGTGTATCATACAGCTGAGTGCTCTAACACTTTACACTCATCCTGTGCCATGTGTGGCCAGTATGGAATGCTGTTTCACCGCCTGGAGAAGTGCCCTACCTCTAAAGTGATATGGTGCGAAGTTCAACATCTTTTGGGCCAGGATCAAACGCATCCCTTCAGTCTGTCAAGAGATATGTTTGCTCTATCAATGGCCTCCCCCCTTCTGCCCTCCCTTCGTGCTTTGGTGGTTGCAATTGCCATGTGGACCATCCACACGATTGTCTTAGATGCCATCGCAGGCTCCACCCCCACCCTCCCAGAAGCGTTCCACAGATTCTGGTCCCATTTGGTGGACCACTTTCAAGCGTGGATGTTTGGATACCTCCCACCGCGTCACTGACAGCTTGTCTCTTCCTGGTTCCCAGTATGGTTCATTAAATCAGACCCCTTCCTCCACATGTGCTCAAATGTTGGCTATGGCCCCTTCACACGTTTCCTCCCCCTCCCCATAAGTGGCGTTCCCGCTGGCAACAAGATATAGCATCGCTTCTCTGGGGTGCCTCCCCTAGTACTAAGTTTTGTCTCTTCTGAGTCATACTCGGAAGTGTCCATCCCATGGTCAGCCTTCCCCACAATAAATTTAAAAATTTAAATAAATAAAAATAAAAAAAAGAAAAAAAGAAGAAAAAAAATTAATTAATTTAAATTATTTTTTTTATTTTTCAAGCCTCAGGTTGTGAATTGTGAGCTCATCTTTGACACCTCTGGAGGGAGGGAGGTTGAACAACAATACTATGAAAAAGGCCGTCAAAGTCAATCTGTGATTGGATGCTAGCAAGAGTTAAAGCGATGTGAAACCAAGTTTTTTGGACCCAAGGGGAATTTTGAGAATTTGTAACAATTTGAAGAGTAAATGGAATATTTAAATTAGCAAGGTGAGAAACACCAGATTGTGAGGGAAAACAGTAATGCAAAAAATGCAATCTGCAAACAAATCAGTATAATCTCTATATGGCACAGGCGCTGGAAGCTGTGTACAAAGTGCTTGATGACAAGCTTTGTCAAGGACACTTGTCATATGAGAGAATAATGAACAAGGAAGATGTGCAGGTGGCTGTCAAACTATGCCTTCAATTTTTGCCATTAATGGGAGGTATTGCTGGATAGTCCCTGCTGCAAAGTAATCATTCAGGCAACAAAAAGCATTTTGGAGGTGGCAATTGCAGGCCTCCTGAAAGTGAAAATGAAATGGACGGTGGAAATTCAGCAAAGCAGGGAGTGAGGTGGTCTATATGTGAAGTATTTGCCCTATGAACCAAAGTTCATAAGTTGCAGTATTTTGTTTGGGCAATTAATCAAGGTCACAAGAAGCAAAAGAAATGCTAAGGGCTTCAGTAAATTTCCCCCTAAGTTCCTGATACAGAAGCTCAACATGCTCATCATTACCAATTGCCAATTTGGTAGATAAGATTGTTGGTTGATAAAATTGGCCAATCCAAAAAAGTAAATTGGGGAAAATATCCTACTTGATTAGGAATGATTAATCTAATTCAAGGTAAATTGCTTCATTGGGCTTGAGAGCAACCCCTGGATTTAGAACTGATAGATCTGAGTCCATGAAATGATTCAAAATCAAGCTCAATGGAAGGTGAAATTGGAATTATAGGCCAAGAATTTATTGAGGAAATGGCCAACCCTATTTCTTCTTCAAAAATAGTTACCATTGCAGGGAGAGCAGATGAGATAACTGAATCAAGTTGACTTGGGGCGTTAGACCTGGAAAAAAGGGAAAGGATACCTCTTTGGGAAATTTGTGACATTTCTCAAAAAAAGGGAGGCGTCCATTTCAGATAGATTGGTCAAGATTTGATTGTAGCGTGATGTATCGGAAGAGGACATTTTTAACTGATAATATGGTCAAGCGGGGGATGTGTGGAAATTTTATATGACCATATTATCCAGCTTGGGATTAATTAAGCTTCAATTTATTTAGATTAATGGCTTGCATATTTTAATTTAGCTTATTGATTAAGCTTTGGATGACAATTTAATTATGTCATCTAGGTGGCAATAGTAACTGACTGAACAGTTAATTGTAATTCTCATTGGATCATATCCAATAGTAATTATGGTTGCAATTTTGTCAAAGATTACAGTTGATAATTTAGAGATGATTAAATTAGCTTGAAATGGACTATTACTCATGGTATATTGTCGGGTTTGGTAGCTGACATGTGGGCTGATATGAATGGCGATTTAAATATGCTATTCCTTGTGAATATCAGCTGCAATATTTCCTGAAATTGAACCAAAATCTCTTTTTTGCCAGCTAAGCGTGCTGAGACCCTCATGGTTACCACATTTTACCCCTAAACACATGTCCTCTCATACTTCAGCCTATAAATATTCCCTCATTTTATTAATAATAAACACCTTAGAACTGTGAATACTTATTTTATATTATTGATTATTTACTTTAAGGCAAAGTTGTGAAGAAGTATTTCCTATCTAAGTGTCAACGCCAGAGTGAAGCTGAAGTCAATAGAATTCATATATATTGCCAGAGTGAGGCTGAAGTCACTTATATTATTATCTGCCAGAGTAGAGCCAAATATACCCATTTATCAGAACTTGACTAAGCTAATTGTCTTCATACAATTAGCAGATTTGTGTTTGTTTTCAAAATTAGCAGTTAAGTAAACCTGTTCATCAATGAAAACCCCTCAGTTTTTACAAGGTATCAAAACAGGTGCGCCCAATAGGGCTGATTGGAGTTAGTCAAATGCATCCTAGCAAGCTGGAGTCCAGTCAAATGGGACCTTATCTTTAATCAGATAGAAAAGTGCTCTCCAAGTTATGCAAAGTTGGTGATAAACTGACAATGGTACCTGATCATGCCTAGGAATATTTGAGTATTGAGATTGGATTTGGGCCATTTCATTTTAAAGATGGCATCCAGCTTAGAGGGTTGGGGCTGAAGACCCACTTTGTCAATTACAAATCCAAGGAATTCCAGTTGTTCTTTGAAAACTGGCATTTTCTGGGCTTGATTTTTAAGTTTGCAGCTGCTAGCCTTCTGAAAACCTCCTTTAAGTGTTCCAGGTGGTCGTCAAAAGTGCAGCTGAAAATGTGATATCATCAAGGTACACCAGTGCACATGACAGTTTCAAATATCCCAGGATTATGTCCATTGCCCGTTGGAATGTAGCTGGGGCGTTGCAGAGACCCTTGAGGCATTCTCGTTGGCTGGAATAGGCCCTCTTAGGTTACAGTTGCACATTTCTTGCGCTCCTCTTCAGGAAGATCTATTTGCCAACATACTGATAAGGTCCATTTTTGAGAAGAACTTTGCGCCCCTTATCCTATACAAGGCATCGTCAATTCATGGCAGTGGGTACAAGTCCTTCTTTGTGATGTTGTTCAACTTTCCAATAATTATTGACTACTTGGTTGCTTCCAGCCTTTTTCTTCACTATCAAGGTTGATGCTGCCCATGGACTTTTTTGAAAAGACTAACATTCCACAATTGAGGAGTTCCTTAATCTCCTTGGATACTGCTTCTTCTGATGCTTTTGAGCATCTAATTGGGCGTAATCAAATAAGTTTATGATCTCCAGTATCGATTTTGTGGGTGACACCCATTAGCCCATCCCAAGTTGAAATCATCTTGAAAAAATATTTCCCATTTTTCAAGAATAATTCCTGATCTTGGCCTTTCTCAGATTTGGTCAGATTGCTTAAATCGACCATATGGACAACATTATTTATGCTGAGTAGGTCCTTATCAGAGAGCCCTAATTTGACAAAAGTTCTGAACTCAAGGAATGAGTGAACTTCCTTGGTAGTGAACAGATGCAGAAAAGCAATTATTTGATGTTGCCTGATGGAGATGGACCAATTTTGCAGGTTTGCACATAAGATGTGTATTTCTTTTTTTTAGAACTGGTGGTGCACAACCCAAACGGGGGTCCACCACGCATCTATATTTGCCAATGGGCCTAACAAAGGGATTATCATAAAATAAAAATTCCTAATATAACCCCTAGGTTATCAGCCTAAAAAGCCATATCAGAAGGTGAGGAAGCTTTGAAGAAACTTTTGTTCAGTGCCGCTTTAGCTGGAGGACCATGGCGGACAACATAGGGTTAGGGGCATCAGCGACATGGGGCATGAGGAGGTATAGCTGCGGGTTTTCTTCATTTATGATGCCAGCAGTATCCATCGCCTCAACGTATTGAGCAATTTGATGCTCAGCAAAAGTGATGGGAGTTGGCACACAAGTAAAAGACTTGATGCGCTTTTAGGTTTGAGGATAGTTGAGGTCAAAAAGAGAGGTTTTTGCCACATTGATGCAAGCGCGGCTCTCACCAAAAGTGAGCTCCTCAATCTCATATTTTGAATCTTCCTCAAAATCATTGGGGGAATTGGGGATATGAATACCCTCAACCTGGGTTCCATCGCCCCATGGTGTTGCTGGCGTGGAGGGTGTTAGCAGGAGCATCATATTTGTATTTCTCCTCTGGCTTGAACTGATGATACCAGACTTAATGTTTGGTTCAAATTGAGATTTAGACCATGGTTGATATACTCACCTTAAAGTCCTTCCAGGATATTAATTGCTAGTCCCATCAGGTTGATTACTTGATCTTCGGATGATATAGTGATGGTTTGATTTGATTGAAGTGGAATGCCCTTTAACTCATCATTTTTGTGTGGGTAGTGGTTTTATCTTTGACCATGATTTGAATACTCAATCAGGACGACTCCATATTTGTAGGCCATATTTATGAATAGTCAAAGTTTCTTTTTCTCAACCGCCTTATTATGTTTTTAGTAAAGTGGAATAGTCTAACCAATAATGGTGAGAGAATCGTCCTTATGATTGGTAACAACTTCATATCTTCTTAGAAAATCAGTCCTGATTAGGATATCATAGTTCATATTTGGCAATACTATAGCAGATGCTGTTACTACAATAGATCAGAATCTGAGAGGTAGGGTACTGTATGAGCCAAGTGATTTAGTTGTATGCGCTCCAGCTGTTCCAAATTCCTGACAGTGGGAAACATTAGACGCAATTTTCAGTTTTTGACCAACTTTGTGCTGACTATATTGATAGGAGCACCACTATCAATGATGGCCCTAACTCGCACCTTATTTACTGCATTGTCAACATAAGTACATTCAGAGTAGTTTTCAAAGGTATTTATTGTATGAATGCAGTTATTGCTGCCCAATTCCAGGTGTGATTTAAGACTTAAGCAAATATCCGGGAAGTTATCTGCTAAGCTCTTCAATGGAATGGCTACTTGAACGTTATTAAGCTTAAGTAGTTGGTTGAACATCTGGGTTGGAGGTCTAAACCCTGATCAATAATCTGCTTTGCGTAAGGTTTCAATACTCCTTCTCAGGCTTTTTTTGGTAATATTAAAGGGTTTAGTTGCTTTTGCTGTGGCCCGAGTAGTGATCATCACGACATCTTTAGCCACAATATGGCGAAGGTTATCTTTTGCAACATCTTCAGCCCTAAAGAGCAAATCAGGGTCAGGTGGAATGGTTTGAAAATTGGCGGAGTTAAAGCACTCCGCCTCTACTCCACTTGCTCTTTTCCTGCCTCACTGCCGCTGTTGATTTCTAGAGCAAAGTTGACCCCAGGCTTTTTGTTGGACCGTCTGTAGCATTGTCTAGCAAAATGCTCATTTTAACCACAGTTGTGTCATGTAATCGGCCCTGTTTGCTGTTCTTTCTCGACTTTTTGTTCATTTTTTTGGAAATTTTCACTGTTTGGACACAGTGTTGCTTTTGGGCCAAAAAAGGGTTTTTTGCTGATCGTTGGCCCGATTAGGGGTATTGAAATTATGGGAGCAGCTTCTCAAGTAATTAGTAAGCTCTTGGATTTCCAAGCTTCCATTGAATTCAGGTATAATGACATTGTGAAGTTCAAGGAAGGGCATAACTGAGTGTTCCATTGCAATCATAGCATTGAAATTATCTAATGCATTGCACCCACGAAGAACTTGTGCCTCATAGAAAGACCTGTCTGAAAAGTCCCTATTAGTCTCATTCTTCTTGAATTCAGTATTTAAAAGCTCTCTTTTTTGGGTTTCTGATTTCTAAGGCCTTCCAAACTTTTTTGTTACTGTAACTTTGGCATCCATATAGGGCCAATTGTCACCCAAATAGGGCATAATGAGGTCACAGCTATGTGCATTTAGTGAGTTAATCAGTGCATATCCTTTTGCATGGTCTGATGCTCCCCTCATTGCTTTTTCAAATAACTTGAGGAAAGAGTAGACGTTCTTATCTTTACAAATTTTTGTAAATTAAATGGTTTACAGTCATCTCATATTGTTTTGGGCATAGGGGTTGTACTTCTTATTGAACTTCTTGGTGTATCATCACTCATAATTGGCCCTCTTTCCCGTTAAAAAGTATCTGGAGTCAGGATTTATGGTAGAACTCTAGGCATAGAATGGATATTTGAATTATCATCTTCTGCATCAAAAACTTACAATGATTCAATTTTATGATATTGCTTCAAACTACTGGATTCTGACGCCTGAATTCGGCCCCTAATTACTTTTCCAGGCTGTTTTTTGGCTGAATAAGTAAAGCCTTTCCTATTTTTTTGTTGAAGTTGGGTGAGCACTGGCAGCCTTGCTTTTTGAGGGATTTGAATTCTTTTTTAAGGTTGTCATACCCCTCTTTGAATAAAGCTTGATTGGTTGTTATGATTTTTATATATTTGTCCTTACTTTCTCCTTGGGAATTTGCAGTTGATAATTGCATTCTGAGTTCCCAATTTTTCTGAGTAATTTCAGTATTTCTGGCCTGAAATATCGACACCACAGTCCAAAGTTTAGAAAATTCCTCTTTGATCTGGGCATCCTTTTCATTCCTATTTGGAACAGCTGATTTTGCTGCAAGATCCTCAAAGTTTTTGTTTATAGTATCCAGATAGGCCTGAACATAATCTTCAAAGTCATCAACTTTTACATTTAACTCCAGGTGATTTCTTTGGCCCAGATACTCATATATGGTAAGTCTTTCTGACTGAGGTAGAAGGAAATCTGAATGGGTTTCCAGTTTTTGACAGCATTTAAGCATGCTTTGTACCCATTTGTATGATAGCCCATGGTGAGCAAGAACTTCTGTGGCTATCTTTGGGACTCCTTCATTCAGAGGCTCCTCAAGGGTTTTTATCTCCCATGAGGTCATTAACAAGTCCTGTATTATTAACAATTGCCTTTCAGACTTCAGCAAAACTGGAATTTAGTTTGTACAGTAGGGCAGTTTGTGAAGATTGTTCCTCCCCTTGCACATGGTAGATTTCTGTGATTTCCAGATTTTGTCTAGTAATTATTTGTTGGGTATGCTTAATTGAGGGTTGAACAAAGGTAATCAAGAAATTGTTAGTTTCTTGACTGTCTGTGAGACGTCTGGCAAGGGATGCCATGGTTGCGTTGCTGTACTTCATATATATCTCCATCTTGAGTCCTGATCCTTAAGGTAGTAGAACAGCCAAAGAAGGGATCAATTTGTGAAGTACCAATCCTAAAACCTTGATATAGGGTTTCCAGCATAGCTTTTACGCTTGAAGATGTAAGATCAATTGGGCTTGTTATATCTGCATGAGCTTTCCCACTGTAATAAAACCCAGGAAGTAGGAGGACCCGCTTCAGAGCCTTGGTGGCTGGTATTAAAATAATCCGAGATTTCTTTGTTGCTAGTTTCCATCTCATTGTCACTTTCTCGTCTAGCTGATTCTGCCAGGAATTGGTTATGGGAATCCATTTTAGAGAGTGAAACCAGTTTGAGTGAGCACTAGTTATGAAAATCTGAGGATCACTCACTTGTTTATTATTATCCTGTACGTCTATTTGGGACAAAGTTCCATAAATTGATCCTTGATAGTTCCTGTAGTCTATGGTATTTGGAAGGTTAAAAACTCACTAGGCCTATTATAATTGCCCCGACTATTCCAGCTGATTTTGGGAGTAATTTTCCCTTCATGTTTGGGAACTTCTTCCAAGGCAGGTAGATATATAAGCTGTGGATTAGGCGCATCCAGCTTGTTGACACTTTATTTAAAGATGGATTCAATGAGAAAACCAGGAAAGAGATCTTATAAATACCATCTAATAAAAGATATATTTATTTCATCTCTTTCTTGGTTTTCTCATCGAATCCTTTCTTTGGAGAAAGCTTCAACAAGCTTGACGTACCTAATCCACAGCTTGTATATCTACCTTCCTTGGAAGAAGTTCCTGAACACAAAGGGGAAATTACGCCCAAAATTGGCTGGAAGAGTCGGGGCAATTATAATAGACCTAGTGAGTTTTTGAACGGTCCAAATACCATAAACTACATGCACTATCAAGGACTAATCATCAGAACTTCAGCCCAAATAGATGTGCAGGATAACAATAAACAAGCAAGCGATCCTCTGATTTTCACATCTTGTTTTTTCTGGATGAAAATGTCAGGGAGGGAGGTAAAGGTGGCAAGACTTAAGTAGGTTACCTATGATTTTGATGTGAATTTTGCTGCTGTAGCAACAATACAGAGTGTAATGATCACTTTTATGTGAAACATGAGGATTTTATGCTTTTTGACGTCAGGGAAGTTAGGTGAGAAGGTGGGGGTATGCTATTGGCCATTAAGGTGGCAGGTTTTGCGACCATCTTGAAGAGTGGTCAATATTCAGGTGAGGCCACCACTTTCATCACAAGCTGATGGTCGCTTTTGCGTTGGTATGGGGAAGCACATGGCTTTGCATGTAACGGTGAGGAGAGAATAAGAATACTGTATTATCCTTCCAAAACTTTATAAATTAATGAATGAAATTGAGTTTTTTTGAATTTGAAATGAATTTCATTATAAGTACTTTATTATTAAATGCACTGTCTGAGCACAACCACTGTTTAACTAATCAGAATCATTCCAGTAATTTAATTCATTGCCTTAGCATAGCCATTTGCCAATTAAACCAACTGGCCAATTAGAACAATGAGATCATATATATATACATACACATACTTTTCTATTTTATATATCAGATACTTTGAGATGGTTGCCACTGACAGTAGACTGATATGGTTTTATTGAGAGCCTCCATGCTGTAGCTCCCATAAGTAAGTACTTTAGTAACCATATACAACCCCTGAGGTGATGAGTCTTCCTGGAGCGAGAATTTATAACTTATTCTGGTATAGGAGGATAATATCACCCACTGTAAACACCTGAAAGATTTTAATGTGGTTATAATAATTAGACTTCATTTGATAACACTTTATACTAGTTATCAGAGTCATATTGATCAAGTAAAGGAGTTGATGGATGCTGACTATTGTATTTTTTGGCTGGTGGGTTGGTCTGGAACTTACTCTAAACAGTAACTCATATGGTGTATACTTTATAGTGCTGTGAATCTTAATCCAAAATTCTCAGAGAAAGTCAGGTAAGCTCTAGGCTATTTTTCAGGGTTATTGGTAACACTCTATTCCATGGCATGCATCAAGGTTTGACTCATCTGTTTATCAAACTGCTATAATGAGTGTTGTAAACTGTCATAATAAGGTGTCAGGTGCATATCTGGGCTATCAATCCCTTAATCAGCTTATTATTAAAATATTCTCCAGTCAGCTAAGATAAGGTGCAGTCCAAAGATAGTAATTGTCTCTTCAAAAGAAACTGAGCTGGTGGCCACATCATCCAGGGAACTGCCTTATTAAAAGGCTAGTGGTGAAATACTTGGTAGCTAAAAAGATATACTTTTACCCATTAGTTGTGACTCTCAGGGATCCCTTGAAGTCAAGGCTCCACATCTCAACTAGTAAATGTGTCACTATAGGGTTTTAGGGTTTTTGGGCACCTGGTGACTTTGTTGAAACTTGCAGGAATATCATGTAAATATATAGTTATTGAATTTTTTGTATGTGTTTGGCCACCATTATACTGAAAAGAGCTTTACCCAGGTGGCTTATTCTCTAGATTATCTGGTGACAACATGGACTTATTTCATCCACTGTATGTGTCAATTCCTTGAAGCTACCTGATCAACTGCTTTGGTGTGTACATACAGGTGCCTTTCAAATATTAGAAAAAAGCTACGTTTTATGAAAAAAAGGTATATCCTGGATATCATTTTAGCAATGAAAAGTCTTTCAAAACTTCTATATCCTTATGATCTAATTCTCAAAATTGATCTTTTCCAAATAAAGGATCTGGCCCCAATGGGTTGTTGTAACATATGGTAAACTATCTGCCACTGAGTTGAGCCATCTAGGAAGATGTATAATTTCAAGTTTAACTTCATTAATCATATCGCTAATGTACTCAGCATCCATTCAGGATTGGGTTTTCAATAAAAAAAGCTCACTTCCAAATTGTCTGTGAATATATTGACCCTCAGTTTGACAGGTATTATCAGAATTTTTCTAAAGTTCAAATAGTACCACCAGAACTTTATTCTCATATGTCAAGTAGCTTTATTATCCTGAGTAATAGTCAGTTTTGACTGATTGTTACATTTTGGCTTGGTTTTGGATTTTTCCAAATCTTAATTTAATTTTTTCGAGGTGGGCTGACCTGGGGATGATACCGCACCAATTAGGGAAGTGAAGAAAATGGGAAAGGAGGATAAAACCTGGAAAACCTCCATGCGCGGCATATGATAGGCCAGGAACTCCATGGACCGCCTTTGCTATTTGCTATCTCAGTTTGGGGCATTGGCGCGCAAAACCAACACAGTCAAAATCGTCCCCTACCCAAAGTCCATTACCAGGATCAAACTCAGGAGGCAGTGGTAGAGGGTCTATACTCTACCACTGGGGTATCCTCCCTTGGATTTTTCCAAATCTTGAGTATGATTAATCTTAAAAGATTTTTTTTTGATCAAGTTTATACACTGGGGTGTGACTTGCCTGAGTTATCAATTAGGCTTACGTGAGCCTAATCAATGGTTTGGGTGAGGCCCCAGAAGGGTGATTTTTAAGGTCATGCATGCGCAATTCTGAATTTTATTTGGAATTCTTCTTCTGGAATTTCTGCCCTGAGCTGGGCTTATACGTGGCTTTAAGGCCACCTTTGCCTTGTCTTATAGTGGATCAAGGTGCCAAATTATATGATTTTCCCTAGGATGGCGTCTTTAGTTAATTATAAATAAAATAAGATTGATTCTAGGATTTATACCCTCGCTTACCTATTCATCCTTTCCCCTTTTTTGAGTTACCCTAATTTAAGGGATACCATAATCGTGTCATAGCACTTATTTCAATTAATATTTTTCTATTTAGTATTTATATAGATTAAATTTAATTTAGTATAAAGTTTGCTGAGTTACCCTAATTCAGAAAATTTTTCAACCTCATGTTGGATTTTCCTCTGGTGCCAAAGATTAATGTCAAATTAAGTGTAAGATGGCGGTCAGTAACTGGGAATTTTCTGACTGTGACATTATCATAAACTTCATGTGCATTTTGCATGCAACTGATCTCCAGTTTGGCTGGCCTGGGTGGCCAAGTATGGTCCTGGTTGCGAGTAACCAGCACTGGCGGGAGCCAGTGACTGATGGACAACCATGGATCCAAGGTAATTGGCAGTGCGAAAATACTGGTGGGGCCTCCCACTCACCATGGATTCAGTGGCATCAAGGGGACCTGTACCAGAAGGGCTTTCTCACCAATGGATGGTCCATACAGAAAGGGGACAGCTGTTTAGCTTCGCTGGACCATTTTCCCCTCCCATGCTTCACTCAGAGTAAGCGCCTTCCTGGTTGGGATGGAAAGACCATCGCCAACCGGGGCATGGTTGGGTGTGCACCACACTCATGCACTGGGCGTTCTTCTTTGTGCTGGGTAAACTGATACCAGAAATCCAGTTCTTATTTGTCCATGCTTGTTGTTTTTTTCATGAGTGGCCTGGAATTTCTCCAGGCTGATTCTCCTGGTGCTTGAGGTAACTCGCTCCAGAAAGCCCTCATGATGGTGGCCTCCTTCTGCGGTGCCTTTCTTTGGGGAGAGGCCTTTATTAAGTGAGGGGGATGATTTGATGATCGGTTTCAATTGATCATTACATTTTGACCAGGTGTGATTTTCAAATCTCAAGCCAATTATTTAAAAATTAAGTTGGGTCAAGTTGGGCGCTGGGTTGTGCCTCACCTGAGCTGTTAATTAGGCTCTCACAATTCTAATCAATAGTTTGGGAGAGACCCCAGAAGAATGACCTTTAAGGTCAAGCCCACAAAATTCTGAAATCTGTTTATAATTCTTCTTCTGGAGTTTCTGCCTCAACCTGGGATATTCACATGTCTTTGAGGCCACCTTTACCTTGTCTTATAGCGGATCAAGGCGCTAAATTATCAGGGATTTACTTTAGGGTGGTGGTTTTTTTAAAATACCTAAAATGAAGTTAATTCTGGGATTGCAACCTCACTTACCTAAATCTTATTTTCCCTCATTTCAAGTTACCTTAATTCAAGTATTGTTGTCCAAACTCATGCTGGATTTTCCTCTGGTGTCAAAGATTGACGTTAAACTAAGGGCAAGATGGTGGTCAGGAACTGGGATTTTCTGACTGTGACATTCTAGAGAAAATCAATTAGAGATAAATTTGGCATATAAAATTTTTTTATAACTGAGTGAACATGTCCACAATGGCTGGTTCTCTAGCATCCATGATCATTTGGAACTCCTTTTCAAAGTTGGGGAATATTAGGATAGGTGCTTAGACTAATGTTTTTAATATTAAAAACTTTTTGTGGGCAGTGTTGGTAAAATCTCAAGTGGTTCCCTTCTTCTGGAGTTGTTACAGTGGGGCGGCTACCTTAATTGATTTTAGAATAAAGTCTCAGTAGATATTAATGGTTCCCAAGAAGCTCAGGAGCTCAGTTGCATTGTTTGATATGAGCCATATGGATCTAGCTTCCGCCTTAGAGGGGTCAGTGCGCTTCCCTTCTGGTGAGATGATGTGTCTTAACGGATTCAGCTCTATAGTGAAAATTATTAGTTTAGACTCATTAGTTCTAAGGCTCACTTACTTATTCCGCTGGAGTGCTGCACCTAGGTCCTGGAAGGATTGTTGAAAATAAAAAAAAAGAGTTGGTAATATCATAAAGTAGACTATTCCACTCAATTTTTTAGACCTCAAATCAATTTATCTATAACTTTTTGGAATTTTCTAGGAGCTCTGATAAGCCTAAAGGGCATCTGAGTGTTTAAAAAATCCCAAATTTTGTAATGAATGTTGTTTATGGAATGGTTATATCTCGATTGCCAATTGGTAATACCCAAAGAACTAATCAATACTGGTGAGTTACTGTGTGCCCCATGACAATACAAATATTTACAATCAGTGGAATTAGGTACACGTTTTCTCGATTACTCAGTTAAGCATAATGTAGTTAATGCAAAACTGTAGTTTTCTGTTCTTATTGATGATAACTACAATGGGGAATGTCCACAGAGCTTGGGAGGGGTGGTTGTATTTTACCCCAATCTAAAATTTGATCACCTTTAATGGCAGATTTCAAACTTGATCCAGAGAAATGATTACTTAATATGTTGAGGTTTAAACTTAATCAAAAGATTGACCACAACTACTTTTGGGGTCCAAACCTTATCTAAAAGTTTGAATACCTCTAATTTGAAAGATGTAGGAATTCACCAAAATCAAGGAGAACAAAAATGATACAGATTAGGGATTGTGGCATAGCCAGGATGGGAGTCCCACTATTACTTCTCATGACGAAGTTACCAAAGCCATTGTAGCAGAAATTTTATTTATGTGCCAAGAGGATAGCAATACATGTGATTTGTGCACCATGCCTTGGTCTGACCAAGCGAACTAGTGAAGTTAGATCATGTAATCCTGTCCTATCAAAACATGCGCAGGAAGGGTTTACCCCAGTACTTGGGTTTTGTCCTCCACTCATATACCATCGCTCTCTACTCCCTATTCATTCTATTGGTGCGGTATATTTGTCCTAAGGTTGGCCAACCTTGACTAATTTTTATTAATACTGATACAGATTTTTCTCTGAAGGTACTTTAAATCTATCCCATAGAATTGGTACTTCATTCCCCAATATTACTCCCTTGGAATAAAGTGATCATTATTATTCTTTTACATTATTTTTGGTTGCAGCTAATATAATCAAAAGTTAAGGATTTTCATCAATTTAGGACTAACCCCTTGTTTGTTTTTAGTTTATTTAAAATTAAAATTCTTAAGTACAAGCTTTTCTTTCTCATAACAACCACTTTAGTTACTACGATTTGATTTGAACAGCAAATTTGAATAATCACATACAGGAAAGATGGCGACTTTATCAATAAAAATAATACAACATGGGCGAGGTCGCGGCAAGCAGTGCTTAATGGTGCAACTAAGGGCAAGAAACGCCCTGGAGGGGGACCAGGAATTCAATCCGTAAAGAAATTGCAAACTCAGACACCATCTGGGTTTATGGTATTTACTGTAAAGCACGCGCAATATATGTGCATTCAATTCAACCAACCCTTGTCAAAGGTGGAGCATGGGATAAGACTCTTCCTTGGGGATGAGTCACCAACCCTGTGGGAGAAAACATGTAAGGCACAGCCCTCACTTTTCCCTCACGCGGTATACATAGCCACCAACAACATGGGCCACAGCTGGATCGATATTGGTTTCAAAACAGCTGATGAAGCCAATGCTGCAGCAAAAATCTGTGTGGAAATTGCCCTCCCTGAGGGCAAAAAAATTGTGTGCACCGCGTGCACCAGATGGAATAAAGCGAAAACTTTGTTCATCTCTTTTGACTTGCTCCCCACCAACCTTCCTCATAAGGTAATTGAGGAGGAGCTCTGCAAAGGTCTCATGGCCTACGGAAAAATTAAGCAACTCAAATTACAGCGATTTCGCTTAATGCCCAACCAGTGCATGGGAAAAGCTATTGCCATAATCAACCCCTTCCCAGAAGTGGAAGAGGACTTATCCAGAATTCCCTGCACAGCAGAATTTCACTTTGCAGATGGGGGCCAGTCAGCCGCATTCCAAGCTACACTGGAACGCTCACCACCCATTTGCAACCATTGTGGCTCACTGGGCCACAAGGAACATGCATGCCCTGTAAAAGAGGGCTTAATGGAAAATGATTTTTGTGAGGAAGCATTGGACGAAGATAATGAAAACTTCGCCAAAATGACTGACAGTTACCACCCATTCCGCTGGGGTGAAGATGGACTATACTCCATTGTGGACCCAGCTAAAAGTAAACAACGTAAAGCGGCACAAAAAGCCTGCAAGCGAGCAGCAGCTGAAGCGGTGGCACATGCAGAGTCCACCATTAACCCCAGACAAATTCGTGAGGATATTTTGGATATTCACTGAACCAACCAATCAGAACAATATGACCAGGTCGAAGATTTTCACAGAAACCAGACTGAGTCACAAAGCGACATCAGTCATGCACATACTGAGGAACAATGCAACTGCAATTTGGGCGAAAATGCGGTGCACAATTCACCAAAGTTGAACCTTAAAAATATAAAATCCAATCAACAATCCG
>JAKSZP010004918.1:0-17359 GCA_022478985.1 Massospora cicadina
TGGGTTGACAACTGATAATCAACCCCAGAGTAAATTTTTACACCTCATTTTGATCACTTCAAGGATTATGTAACTACAGGGCCATATAAAAAATAATAGGGGCTTACAGCGCACTGACATTAAGGTTCAGTTCTCTTGTTGTATCATCTCCCATAGTTGTCCTTCCAAATTAACATTATTATATTTTTTGAAATTATTTATGAGAATTTATGGTGTCTAGAATAATTTTGAGTAAACATTAGCAATCATTGGCCAGAACATCCAAAACTAATTTAGAAGTAGACGCTGACAGACTGAGCGTCAAGCTCTGTTATTTGTAAACCTAGACTCCTAGAAGGATTATATCTATTTAACCAAAAGTTACATAGTCAAAAATGTATATTCTGAAATAAATTTTTGAAACAAAAGGAATTCCGCTAAAGGCTGGCTGGCACCTGACTATACCACCCAGACACCAAGCTATAGTAAACATATGTAAAGTTAAAATACTGTTAAGCCTATACAATGAAATGTTGCCAACTTTCCATCAATCACATAAAAAACCAGTTGAAACGCCTGAGATCATCCTTTTGTTTCATGGGGAATCTCAGAATTTGAGACAACGAGTGAGTCAAAATTCCTAAGCTATATTGAGCCTTAATAAGTTGACTCTCGAGCCATCATGAACAAAACCTGTCCTGAAGGCACTAATGAGCGTTTGATCAGGAAGAATCACACGCATGAGAATCAATGGAGATGCCTTCAGTAATTTCATCCCCGGTTCCCAAACTTTAAGAGCTGTGACCCCCACCATTTCATTCACAAGGATGCCACATAACAATGAGAGTGCTGACCAGGCGGTTGATCAAGAAGACTATGAATGTCTTGATCATACAGGGACATGAAGGTCCCTTAGGCACAACGTCCTTACACATCAATTAATACCAAAACTTTCTAACTATGTAAGATAGTCTATTTCGCCCCATCTTTTTGTCTTCATTGACCTCTCTACTAGTTTACAGTTTTGAGCCATTTAGAACTCC
Source organism: Massospora cicadina (assembly GCA_022478985.1). Lineage (NCBI taxonomy): Eukaryota > Fungi > Entomophthoromycota > Entomophthoromycetes > Entomophthorales > Entomophthoraceae > Massospora > Massospora cicadina. The sequence continues at coordinate 1,023 of JAKSZP010004918.1, forward strand.
AGGTACAGTCAAGAGAATTGTTACGCTGAGCTAAGTGGTGCTCACTACAAGGGGCTCTGAGCTGTCCAAGTGAAAAAGTTTACTATAGAAAAGGGAGAATAATATCAAATTAGAAAATTAACCTGCTGATAAGTTGATAAGCATAATTTGATGAAGAACTCCTCTTAGTATGAGGTACCTCCTATACAGCCTGAAAGCCTAGAGTTTCTAAGCCACCTTCCAGCTTACCATACATACATTGAAAATGATCAGTATCAACTCCAATATGAGAACCTCAAAAGAGATCATTTGACAACTGTTAAATGGAATCTACTCTGTGGGATGAAGCTTTAGCTCCATGCCTCTTCAGCGCCTTCCATTATGTGATACTTATATTTAGGTTCTACTTCCCTCAGGAAAAATGGTCTTTGGTGTTAAATGCTATCTCCGAAGCTTCTTCCATTCAGCCATTCAACACCTCCTACAAATAGTTGGGTTTTATCATCATAAAGTATCAAACAACTAGGGCTTACTTAAACTCTATGTTCAAATATTGTTGCCTTTTATAACGTGGCCTCCTCTTTTATTTACAATAATTGGGAAGCCATTGTCAAGAAATTGTTAGTTGATCATGAGGCTCATAATCAGCTCACCATGTTGGATAGAAAAAATTTGGGTCGCCTCAAGGACTAGCTTCATTAAAATATGCATCTCCTTGAGTCCACCTGGAACCAGCGCTTCAACCAGATTAAAGACCTTGTGCGGACTCTCCAGCAACACTACCAGGAGTTAGCCTCCTCAATACTGCCTCTGAAAGTGAAGGGCCTGAGGATCTCCAGGGGACCAGAAGCCTGAAGTCTTCCAAAGGTCCTCTCAGTGCCTCTAACTGGCGATCCTAATGACCCCTGAAAACTTGGTTTGCTTATGGCACTTGCTGCCTTATGAGATCAGACATACAATGTGGGCCAATGATGCAAGCTTTTAGTAAATGAAGTGCATCTCAATCCTGGGGTTTCAATTGAGGCCTTATTGTATGAAATAGATACCTTCAGTGTTTTTTCCAAGATCACCGATGGTCACATCACCCAACTGAAACAAACCTGCCATGGGTTCAAACCTCCTTTGGGCAACTTTGAGAGTCAGTTACTCCTCCAATGTAATGAGATTCAAGCACTAAAGGAGCAGGTTGCCCATAAAGCCTCCATTACCTCTTTATTATAATTGGGATGACATTCAGGAGGATTTGGAAGAATTAAGGCGACAATTGGATCTACAAGCCCCTTGTGACTATGCAGAAACTAGGATCTCTGGGCCTGCATCAGTTCCTGGCATCAATACTATTTCCACCCCTCTTGTGACAACTTTTAGCCTATTCAAAGAGAAGTTCACTCCATGGCAGGAAAGTATTGCCCTCTTCCTGTACGCTTATGAAAGCTCAATGGATGAGGCTACAGACCGGTAGAAGGTGAAGTACATCCATTAATGTTTAAAAGTTCCGCCTGGGAGATTATGGCTTTCCATCTAAAAGGAATGCCATACCTGGGAACAGGTCCATACTGCTCCCATCCAGAAATTTGGAAGACTCCAAACTTTAGTCAATCAAAAGCAGGCGTTCATGGGTATTGGCTGAACAAAGGAGAAATTGTGATGGAGTTCTAGCCAATATGTCCAGGCGCAACCTTTGATAACCACTAATCACATTATTTTGGATGACGCCATAACCACGGTCATCTTTACGCTGGAATCTTATCCTGAGGTCCAAATGCACATGATCGGCCAGATGAATAGCTTAACCTTAATCTAGGAAATTAAGGAGGCACTTAATGAAATCCCTGCTTCTATCTTGCATCCCAAGTCAATTGCGTCCACCTCCTCCAGTCGCTTTCAGATTTACATTGTCAAGAAGCAGAAGAATCACTGACTTTGATGCTCCTACTGCAATGGATTCGACATAGAGCCAAGGCTTGTTAAAAGAGACTTTTCAAGGAGTCTTGAAAAGGGCCGTCAGCATGAAAGATGAGGAGCTTCATGCTAACATCTTTGTACTACCTCAAGAATGTTTAGCGACCTCTAATGAGCCTAATGCTGTTGCACCAGAAGATGATGATTTGGTACTCATCGATAATAAAAAACCTGATACTGTTTACTCTTCTTCTGATGAATCTCCTGTCTCTCACACTACACCCAGCTGAAAGCTTAGTTACATGCATCACCGTTTTAATCATCAAAATCCTTATCCACGCCATTGAAGATATTGGCTCCCCCATAAATGCCATATCATATAAATTAATGAAGCGCATCAACATTGCTCCAAATTTACCATATTACATGGCATGTAACATGGTGTGAAAATTTACTAAAGGATTGATTATTAGTTGTCAACCCTGTATCCTTTTTACTGCACAGGTTCAGTTTCCTTTTGCACCTCGCGTTGTAAGAACATATAATCTGATAATAGTATGGAGACTATTATCTGTAGTTGAGTTAGAACTATTTTCAGGCCCAACGCTTCAGCCAGTATCTCTGATTATCTACTCGATAGTTATACTTGTAGGGATTCATTCCCTATATTACTATCCACTTGATCTTTGTCAAGATCCACTGATGGCAGTCTCCTTTGGCCCAACACACAGTCAGCAGCAATCCCTTAGTTGTGGTTCCCTCAATCTCTAGATCCCTGCTCGGATCTCTACTCTTCTCTCTAAGAGTCTACCAGTTATTGCCTTCTGCAATAATATCCTTGAGATGGAATCTTCACGCTAGATGCTGATAGTCTAACTATTACCAAATTTACAATAAAACTATTAATGTTCTAAAGTAGTAGTATGTATAAGTGTATGTGTTAATGTGTTTTTTATTATAGTGAATCCTAGGGAATTTATAGGAGATTCAGCCGTCTAACCCTTGGTTGACACCTCTTCGATGAAACGGCAGCTGTTGCTGTTGAATCACCCTTCCTCATCTCAGCAGCGATGGTCTTCCCCATCCTGGCTAGGATTCTGACGTTGGACATCCTTGAGACCTCAAATGGAAAAAGTTGAAAATGTGTCCCTAACGTTTTCCTCTTGATCCAAGTGAACCAACCATAATTGGCTAGCGACCTGCTTAGGTAATGGGACTTTTTACCCATTATGGCAGGTCACTTCACCAACCAATCGATTCACTAGTTACAGGCAGCATCACTCACCTCGCAACTCATCATACATTCCCAATCAGTTGGTGATGAAACCTGACTGATCCCAATCAGTACACCTGATAGTTAATCACTATCAGATGCCCCTATTTTGTCAGCCACTCTACCCAATGAGATATTAGGTATTTATCTGGATTGATCCCCGATGGATATGACTTGATGAATATCCCAAAATCCCCTGAACATAGTTCTTCCAAAATTTGGGCCAACTGATTTCCAATCTACTTCGCTTTAGGGAATTTTCCCTTAGCAACACCAGGTAATCTAGCAGGATGAGAATATGGGCAAAAATCCCAACACATCCCCCCTCTTGCCTAGATTTCCAGTGATAAAATGACTGGGGCATGGAAACACCGCTTCAGACACCTGGTCAAATACTTCATTGGTTCAAGCGGAGTACACTCATCAATACTCAACGCCACTCGAGATAACCTTTGGCATATGGCATTCCTCCTCTTCCTCCTCGCTACTGCCTACTCAGAGCGCGGTCCCCATGAACTCTAGTCATGCTGGGCTGATCAATTTACTAATGACAATATTTTCCCAGGATCCAGTTTTCCCCCCATCAGGGTATATGACCTGCTGTCATATTCAGGATTCTTAGTCTAGCGTCCTTGAATTCCTGATTCTTTCCTCAACCTAGACAGGAGACTCTTGCCATCAATGCTTGTTTCATGGCTTGATTAAGAATAGTTATTTCTATTTGCTCTCGTTATTTTGCTCATAACCTCTTGGCTGTAAGTCATTCTTAATCCTTCCCTCAGAAAGCCTATTTCATTAATTTTATGAAATTAATTTCCTGAAGTTGGAGCTTAAAGGATTGTAGAGTGCATAATGTCAACTTCTATATAAGTCTGATATCCCCCCTCTAGTCCTGCTCATATGTCAAACTCAGCATCCTGTTATCAGCAACTTCTGAACAGTCTGTTATATCTGGACCTCCGCCTCTTCCAGTGGATGGGTTGGGATGCTCGATGGAGCCTCTTCTATGGTCCTTCCAGGACTCATACGCCTAGTCTGGCGCAAGGGGCTAGTCCTTCCATCAAATTACCGGAAACAGTATCCAATCCCTCCAAAACCAGGCATGCCATCTCAAATAACTATCAGCTGTCTCTTCCCTTGCAGTCAATCCCCAAGTTAGACTTAAAAACCTTTCTAGATTTGGCTCCTTTCACTGAGGCTCTGAAAATCATTGTTGATGCTCCAGAGATTATGCCAGTTGCTTTAGATCGCTCATTCTTGGCTGGCTCATATTTGCTCCCTGAGTCCCTCTTCTGACTTGGACAATTTTATCAACCCGCTGTGCTGGTTTCTGAGCTTTTGATTGGAAACAGCATTCATTTCAAGCTCCCCTATGCTGAACTTTGAGCGCAAGTCACCGAGGTGTTGTCATTAGTGCTGAATCCCTCAGAACTGGACAACCTTCTAGATTGGGATACTGCCACTTATGCTCTCCACTTTGCCAGCCAAGTTCTTTGAAGTTGGTTGACGAAGCTTCCAGACTCACCTGACTTTCATTGGTCATTCATCTTCAGCTTTCATGAAGCCCATAGTTATCATTTACAAGATGCAATCCACTCTTTGCATGACTACCTCTTCTCTGGAGCTTCTCATCGCTATCTTCCGTTGATGGTGTTAATCAGGGGCATGATTTGACAACCCCCCTTGAGTATTCCTTCTTTGCTGCCAGCTCACATGTCCAATGTTCTTGATAGGCCCATCAGCAGGCACTCAAGGCAAATCTTCTGGCGCTGGTGCCTTATTGTGATTACTCGGGGTTATTCACCAATTGCCTCTTCCTTTATTGCTGTTTTCCTCCCTGCTCTGGGGTTTTGCGATTGGCTTCTTCTGACATATCCATTTCCCTTCCCCTAGTCGCGTTCTCTCAGGGCTCAGCGTCAGCTCAAAAAATGTGGTTTTGCGTAGGTCTCGCCCTTGCAAGTGTCCAATTGCATATTGACTTTGACAGACTATTTCTTCCTACCGCAATCCATCCTCCCTCCCCCAAGAGGTGACATAGGCAGAATCATCCCCACACTGAGGACAACCAATAAATAAAAGATCAATAAAAAATATTGGCTTTTTTTCTATGCATTTTAAAAATCTTTTTTTCCAATATTTTTCCAATATTTTTTATTGATTTTTTATTTTTATTTCCCTTTTTTTCCTCTATGGGACTTGACCTTGTTTTGGTTCAGAGGTCCATCTTTCCCCAAAACTAGATCCTGGGCACTTAAACCTACCAGTTTTCTATTGTTCAGAGGTCCTTTTTGCAGACTTAACCATCTAGATTGGTTCAGAGGTCCTTTTTTTGGACTTGACCTAATCATTAGGACATGACCAACTTAATGATTCATTGGTCCTTTGGGAACTCTTTTTTTATTTTTTTTCTTTGATCAACCGCTTTAAATACTTAGCATGGACTCGATTTACTACTCTTCCATCCAAGAGATTCTTGATGGAGTAAGCATTGGTCACCATCTTGGTGATTACTTTGAATGTACCTGACCATAATGCATCCAATTTGTTTCTTCATCTGAAACCATGTGTATCGCAATAGGTGACTCTTTCTCCTATTCAATATTATTTTAAAGGTGGTCAGTTCTTATCATCTGTCAATTTTGCTCATATCCTTTTCTTTAAGGTAGTATCGAATCCTTGAGATTGCATATCAATCAGGATACTCATCAGTCAGTTCAGGTATTGTTTAGTACTCATCCCCAACGTAGGTTCTACTACTGAATATAATATTGGCAGTAACGCGGCCTTCCTCCCATAAAGTAATTCAAATGGCATCTTTCCCAACACCGTATGATGACTGATTTTTGTAGGCGAACGTCACCAAACTCAGGTACATTCCCCATGTGGAAGTTCTCCCTACAACTAGCTTCCTCAGCATTGCAGCCAGCGTCCCATTGACCCGTTCTACCAGTCCGTTTGTCTCCAGCCGGTATGGTACTGACATGACTCCCTGGATCCCCATTAATAAGTTTAGCCTCAGGATCACATGGGATGTGAAATTGGTCCCATTATCACTCAGTATGTCTTGTGGACATCCATGCCAGTATACTACTTGATCCAGGATGAATCTCGCAGTACTGGTAGCGTCAACTTGGGTTAATGCTTTTGTTTTGACCCATCTCATCAGATGGTTGATGGCTACTATGATGTATTTCACTCCTCCTGTACTCATCGCCAATGGTCCCATCATGTCAATAGACACCATGTGCCAAGCAAATCCAGGTCAGACCAGTTGGTATCCAGATGTATTCTTGTGTGGTTTATGCAGTTGGCATTCCAAGCAACAATCCAGATGGTCCGCAACATCATAGTTAATTGCTTCCCAGTAATAATACTGGAAAATATGATTGGTCAATTTTCTCAGGCCCCTGTGCCCGATAACCTTATGAGCAGCTTGAATGATTGCTTTCTCCAACAGTTTTGGAAATAATAGCCATTTCCCATTTATCATCCTGAATACTTGTCCATCCATGATCTCATTGTTATCCATCACTTTTCGAATCTCACCTTGGATTTCTCAAGGATCATCCTTGATTCTTTCTTCTACTATTCTCTGGAATAACTCATCCACCTGCAAATATACCAACTGGACCATTGGTAACTGTGATAAGCCATCCGCGTTCTGGTGAGAAGCCCTTACTTAGTGGACTATCTTATAATCATAAGCCTGAAGCTTAAGTGCTCATCAGGCCAGTCATCCTTCAGGTTCCCATAAATTGTGCAGCCAATGCAGCGAAGAGTGGTCCATCACCACCTTAAAGTGCATTCCGTGGACATACACCTGAAACTGATTATAGGCATAAATGACCATAAGGCATTCACGCTCAGTCACAGTGTAGTTCCTCTCAGTGGCTGAGAGTGTCAGCTCACATATGCCACCGGATGTTTGTCCCCAAGTTCATCTACTTGACTCAGTATGGTGCCAATCGCCATCAATGAAGAATCAGTTTGAATGATAAACTCCTGATCAAGATTTAGATATTTCAGAATTGGCGAATTTATCAGGTAGCGGCATAACTGATTGAAGGAATCCTAGGCCTCTTCATTCCAAATGAATCCTTTTTTCAGATCCTTCAATAAATGAAACAAAGGCTCAGCTATTTGGGCGAAGTCCCAAATAAATCTTCTATAGTATCTGACCATCCCAAGGAATACTCGGATGTCTCAGACACTCTTTAACACAGCTATCCACTCAATAGCTGCTATCTTCTGGGGTTGCAGATGCAATTCGTTTGTGTTAATCACAAATCCCAGTTATTCAAGCTCCTTCTTGAAGAAGTGGCACTTCCGTGGCTTGATCTTCAGGTTAGCTGCGGACAGTCTCTTAAAAACTTCCTCCAAGTGCTGAAAGTGATCAGTAAATGTTTTACTGAACACATTGATTTTGTCCAGATATACCAGATGCACGACAACTTCAGGTCGCTCAATATCACGTCTATGGCCCATTGAAACGTCGTGGGCACATTACAAAGACCCTGGGGTTCCTAGTCAGTTGGTATAACCCCTGTACAGTGATAATCGCGCATTTTTCTTGGTCTTCTTCTGGCAAGACGATCTTCCAGTATCCCAAGATTAGGTCCATTGTGGTAAATACTTTGCTTCTCCTAATCAATCCAGTGCATCGTCAATCCTTGGTAGAGGATACAAATCCTTCTTTGTAATTTTATTCAGCCTCTGATAGTCAATCACTACCCGATTTGATCCATCTTTTTTATTTATGATCAGAATCAGGCTTACCCAGGGACTTGATGACGGAACTAGAAGCCCATGCTTTACTAGTTTGCTGATCTCATCTTCCACTACTGCTTTGGTGGCTTTCAATCTTTGGATCAGTCTCATCCTTATTGGTAGACTTTCCCCATTGTTGACCTTGTGAACTACGCCTTGTGCATATCCCAAATTGTGGTCATCCTGAGCAAACACTTCCCGATATCTTCCAGATAATTTGAGCACCTTCTCCTTCAGCCCTTCCAGCAGATCTGTGAGCTGCTCTCGATCAACTAATAGGTTGATGCTTTTGGCTAGTAATCCCATTTCCTTGCGAGACCCAAAATCATGGAATCATCTCAATTCTGCCATCAGGATTAAATGAATAGATGCGATGATTTGATTCCTCTTGATCTTCATCAGTTTTTCGCTCAAAATTCGCCAAGAGAACTCATATTTCTCTATGTCCTGGCATAATTATCCCGGGAGCCACCCATGGCTCCACTCTGGACTTCTTCCAGGGGCTTCCAACTTCTTCATACAACAGCTCCAGAATCTCTAGTCAACCCTGTGTTGACTATCTTCTGCAATCTGGCCGGTATGGTTCTTTCCTTCTTGACCCTTAAAGGAATTTCCTGGTTTTCTAGGATTTCTACCAGCATCTCTCGTTGCTTCTTACCAACTAATTGGTACTGAATTGGTACAATGTCATCATCATATATATCAGATTAATGAAGTTATTTCTCCAGTTCAACAGACCTTCACCATTCTTCTGGTATACCAATGGTAACATCTGACCCAGGATGGTCAACATATTATCCTCAAAGTTACATTTAACTCCATATTTCCGTAGAAACTCTGTTCTGATCAGGATATTGTAGTTTAGTTTCGCCAAAAATATAGCTGGCGCGGATACCACCAATGACCTGAATCATAGTGGCAGCGCACTATATGCTCCACAGGAAACGGTGGTGTTTGGTCTATCTGTTCCATATTCTTTCTTGTGTTCCAAGTCCAGAGAGATCTTCATCTTCTTCACCAGCTTGGTCAACAAAATATTGATGGGCGCTCCACTGTTGACTATCACCCACACCCTCACTTGATTCACCTAATATCTATATATCTACACTCAGAGTATTGTAATGGAATATTTACTGAGTGAATTGTGGCGTTATTAGCCAAATCTAGGGTATGTATATCTGCGCTGATAATTCAGGAAACGATTCCTTAATCATGCCAAGGGGAATTGACAGATTGGCCTCATCTAAGTGAACATTGGTTAACTCATCAGGATTCTTGGCAGTGCGAATCTTCTCTGCCAGTTGTCAGGCGTATGGCTGGGTAACCTCCTGAACTATCTTGGAGTCGATCTTCTTCACCCCATCTCTGGTCACAGCGTTTATGTCCATGTTGACCACTTGATATAGCTGATCCTGCTCGTCGTCTACAAACAGATCACTAATATCTATCTCTTTGTTCATGATATTGGGAGGAACAGGTTTCTACGCCGCTCTAGACTGTTCCTTGTCTAGGCAGCGGGACCTTTTCCCAAATCCTTGGCTACTACTGTCTCTTTAACCTGGACCACGTTAATTTGATCCTGCGACTTTTTGCAGTGAGTGGCGAAATGCCCTTTCCCACCACACTGTAAGCAGACCTTCTCTTTCTTACTTAACTGTTTAAAATCCTTGGGCTTTTTCCCGGCACAGTTCAGTTAAAAGTCTCCTTTGCTCCTTCGCCTCCCTTTGTGGGATTCAGACTTTGGACTGGATTGGACTTGAAGCTTCTATTCAGAGCATCAAACGTTGCTCCCAGAATCTTCAGGTTATCTACCATTTGTAAGGTAGTTATTTCAGTCGCGAATACAGTAGACATCATTCAATGCAAATCATGATAGGGTCAAAGGGCCGCTTGTAAAACAATTCTTGCATCATAGTCATTTAACACCTTTGCTTCAGCCAGGATCTGCAACTCCTGGTAAAATCAATCTGCGAAGCTTGCAAGAGACTCATCTTTACAGAATTGAATTTCCATAAAGTCTTGCTTGCATTTCAACATGCGGGTTGGACTGCCAAACTCCTTCATTATGGCCGCTTTAGCCTCGGCATAGGACCAGCTGTCCCCCTTTAAGTGAGGTAACACCAGATTCTGGCAATCTGTGTCCAAACAGTTCATGACCGTCAACGCCTTCTGACGATCCCTGTATCCATTCATGGTCATGTTAAATAGTCGAAAAAATGCTAGGGTGTTATCCTGATGGAATGTGGGCAATTTAGGTGTTGCTCTGGATTCCTCTGAGTCATTTTGGGCTGATTCTCTCAGTTTGGCTACTCAGCTCACTTGCGGAGTGACTTCAGGCATCATCTCCAAAATAGCATTGGATGCAGAGACATATCTCTTGGGGCATTCATCTCCCCAAGTATTGTTCAAGGACTTCCCTCTTCGGCATCACTGGCCACATCAGGCTCACTTGCACATCTGTGTGCTTTCAACTCCTCTATTTCTTTCATTAACTTCTCAATGTCTGCACCAAACTTTCTCAAATGAACGCGATCCACTTGACATTCCATTTTCAGAAATAGGACCTCTCAGATGAGGTCTCCTTCTTTCCTCTTTAATGAGTTTACTTTGCCAAGTAACTCATTCCCAAATTTTGCTACGTTTTCAACTCCTTCCTCCATCTTGGTAACTCTTTCTTCCAAGGCCGCAAACTCCTTGTGGTCCGCAGAGTTTAAGGCGTTCTGGTTCGCTGTGGCAATCTCAGTCCATAACTCGCGCATCTCTTCTTTGTACAACATTCTTGACAAATTCTTCTATTCAACTACCCCTGTAGTGAGCACCAACTTGTAAAAATTTACTAAAGAGTTGATTATTAATTGTCAACCCAGTAACATTTTACTGTACAGGTTCAGTTTCCTTGTGCATCTCACGTTGTAATAATATATAATCTGATAATAGTATGGAGACTGTTATCCATAGTTGAGTTAGAACTTATTTCAGGCCTAACGCTTTGGCTGGTATTTTTGATTAAATACTCGATAGTTGTACTTGTAGGGATTCATTCCCTATATTACTGTCCACTCAATCTTTGTCAAGATCCTCTGATGGCAGTCTCCTTTGGCTCAACACACAGTCGGCAGCAATCCCTTAGTCATGGTTCCCTTCATCTCTAGATCCCCACTCAGATCTCTACTCTTCTTCTAAGAGTCTACCAATTATGCCTTCTGCAATAATATCCTTGAGATGAAATCTTCACGCTAAATGCTGATAGTCTAACTATTACCAAATTTACAATAAAAACTATTAATTTTTAAAGTAGTAATATGTATAAGTGTATGTGTTAATGTGTGTTTTTTATTATAGTGAATCCTAGGGAATTTATAGGGGATTCGGCCATCTAACCCTTGGTTGACACCTCTTCAATGAAACAGCAGCCTTTGCCATTAAATCACCCTCCTCATCTTGGCAGCAATGGTCTTCCCCATCCTGGCTAGGATTCTGACGTTGGACATCCTCGAGACCTCAAACAGAAAGAGTTGGAAACATGTCCCTAACGGTTTCCTCTTGATCCAAGTGAACCAACCATAATTGGCTAGCGACCTGCTTAGGTAATGGGACTTTCTACCCATTATGGCAGGTCACTTCACAAACCAATTGATTCACTAGTTGCAGGTGGCATCACTCACCTCGCAACTCATCATACATTCTTAATCAGTTGGTGATGAAACCTGACTGATTCCAATCAGTACACCTGATAGATAATCATTATCAGATGCCCCAATTCATTGGCTGCTCCACCCAATGAGATATTAGGTATTCATCTTGATTGATCCCCAACAGATATGACCAGACGAATATCCCAAAATCCCCCAAACGTAGTTCCTCAGAAATTTGGGCCAACTGATTTCTGATTCACTTTGCTTTAGGGAATTTTCCCTTAGTGACATCAGGTAATCTAGCAGGCTGGGAATATGGTTAAACTACCAACATGTGGTAATATCCTAAATCTCTAATTATACTAGTCAATACTATGTTGTTATGATCTTGGGCTTTGTTGGCTCGCTTCTGGCCCTAGATTTCAACTGCACAGATTTGTTGATCCTGGCGTTGATTAATTGAGTGATTTTGATAGACTGAGGCAATAATATTATGAAGAATATTATCATGGTTGATTGCCCAAAAGCCACGTTGAAAGTAAGTCCAACGCTAAACTGGTGCTTCTTCCTCTTGAAGATATGTTGATACTGGTAGGGAACACTTTCCCTATTCCCTTCTCACAGAGCCAAGCGGAGATTTTGATATTGCTAACCTAAGGATATCTGATCCTTGCACTCTTTTTTTTTAGTACTAGATGGTCCCAACCCAAGGGGGGGACTGATCCTTGCACTCTTCTCTTAAGAGTAATGTTAAAACAACCAATGTTTAACAACTAAGATAATATCAATTTGAATCTAATTTTTTAGGGAATTATTTGGGGTTTTTATAGTTAGATTTGGCACACAACTTTTCAGCTGTCTGATGAGAATTTTGTGCTCCTATACAGGTTTTGACCCTTAGTGTTAGGCACTGAATCTCATTGGGTACCATTACCTTGGGTTCTTTTAGGCAGCATAATCCTCGAGCATTTGGTGGACCAAACAATTGGTATTAGGTACATGAAACTTATTGTTATGGCTGATGACAATTCCACTATTCCTCCAGCGTTCAAACATTTTGGTAGTTTCTGATAACTCCAATCTATTCCGCTCTGAACAATTCCCTATAATTCATGTATTGGGGATTATCCCAATAAAAAATTATTGCTTAATTTCATCAGGGATGATGCCCAACGAAATTATCATCTGTTGGAAGCCTCAATTTATCATCAGGGGATGATGCACAACAATAATTCATAGTCAGCAACTTCTAATATCATTGGAGATTCTGCATGACAATATTCTCATCCTTCAGCCACTATTGCCGACCCTCTACAATCATAACTTAATCGTCAAATCTCATATATAGTCAAATAGTTGGACTATGTGGTCATCTGCAATCCTGACATATGTCAATTGGTGCCCTTCTGTATAATATAGCTCTAAAAGTGATTATTCCTATGCTGATATCAATACACATTTATAAGAAACTCCATACTTTATTTAAAATCTTAAAAATAAAGTAAGAGGGGAGGGCAGAACACATGCGATCAGCTGAAGATAAAGGACTGGGAATTCAGGCCACTAGGGACCTAGCACCCCCAACCATTGCTGATTGGCGAACATCATTAGCCACGGTTCTAGCATTAGCAGGCTTACAGGCCATTTGATCTTTAGTTGATTCATTGCTTCATCACATATGATGAGTGATCCAGCAGAAAAAGCCAAACGTGCAGCTTTTTAACACCTGAGGATTAGGCTCAAGAATTTCTTGATCCATCAGAGCTTGTTGGAGATAATCCAAATGTCAACACCAAGCCTTTGTGGTGGGGGCGCTTACTAGCAAACTCTTGGCAATGAGTGCTGAGTGTATCACCCATACACAATAATGGTAGATGAAGGCTCATAATTGGATTGGGGATGATTGTAACGGTCAAGGCGTTGCCTGACCATCACATTGCCCTAGTCTTCCCTAGGGCGATAGTTGAGGCCAAGGGAGAGGGGCTCAACAGCACCAATTTTCATAAATGGCAATCTGATTTTTCAGATGCCTCAAAATTGGAGCTAAATAAAAACTGTAAGGCTGATGGGGAAGGGAAGCCTCGGAAATGGCGCTCTGGCCAACCAGATACCACTAAATATGATATACCATATGTGGCAATAATGGATCAGACCCTCAGACACAAATTTCTGGCCAGCCCATTACAGCAGAGTTCAACGCCCAAAAGTATATCAACAAGGATGAAAATCCTTGCAAATGGCGCTCTGGCCAACCAGATACTGCCAAATCAAATATTACTAAATGTGGCGATGAGGGAGCGGACCAGACTCAAATTTCCAGCCAATCAGATGTGGCCAAACCTGACATCCATGAGGGTATTGACAGGGATGAAAATCCTTGCAAATGGCACTCTGGCCAACCAGATCTCGCCAAACGAAATATTGCCAAAAAGGAAATGAGAATAACCCTCATGAATGGTGCTCTGGCCAATCAGATGCCGCCAAACCCCAGAAGGCAATATTGAGGAATATGGGCGAAGAGAACGGCCCAGGCTTTGAGAACAAATTGAAGCCAAAAAATAAATGTGGAAAAGTTTCTGCAACCCCAAGGGTACCCAGTCCGAATTTGAGAACAGGCCTTGACAATGGAATTGAGAGTCTAGATCCTCAAGTTATACCCGCCGTCAAGAAGACACCCGCAGACTCCACAGGGAACAGGACCCACTCTTCCCCCTAAGCTCAGTATAAATCTGAGCTGGCAAAGCTGTACAAAGCAGTTTCATCTTCTAGAATTTTAATAAATATGCAAATAAATACGCAAATAAATTTTCAAATTTGGAAATCAGTTTTATTAAGAAAATGAGGAAACCACAAATGGACAGCAGCTCAGACTTCGATAAGGCTATCCAGTCTTTGTATGCCCTCTCTGGGGGTCAGACCCTCCTGCTGGGCGCCAGCATAGCCTTGACTGTAGCCCAAAATTTCTTAGCAAAGTGGTTTCCACACAGTCATATTAGGGACATTTCCACAGCAGGATAATTTGCATGTGGGCACTCAACTGGGCACTCTTGCCAAACTGCTTTGTGGCAGTATTCAGAGACCCCGTCTGTCACAATGATCACAGGGTTTTTTCAAAAAAAAAGGTCCTGTGACAGATGCATTTCCATTGGCGATTGTTTGCCTGACAGGGTGTAGCTCATTGTAAACAAATATTTTTTGAACATGGCGCATTCATAATATTTGTGAGCAATATCTGCTTCCAGTTTGGCGCATACAGGGCACTTCTTGTGTTGGTAATCTGGTCTGCCGTGCTTACTGGAATAAACGTGCATTGAAGGATACATCAGGTTACCAAATGATGCTTGGCCATTACCAGTTGAAAGTTCAAGCCCAAGATCAAATCCTTCATTTGGTAGTTGCTGTCATGGCCTTCAGTTCCCCAGTCATTCAAGATTCGTGGTCAAGCGGGTGGGTTGTGCCCAAGTTTTGGGAAAAGATCCCTATATTCGATCAAGGTTGTTTTTTATCTGATTTTAATTGACTTGGTGGCGTATTCATGGACAATTCAATTTCGTTCTTTCCAATTCATTGAGGAAATCATTGTGGAATTACTCCTTGATGTCCCTGTGGATTTGGTTGGCATCCCAAACCGCTAGTTCAAATGACCAGTCATCCAGGCCACTGACCAATTGCACAGTCGCCAATAGTGTGGAATTCCTTTTTGGGAGGGCATTTGGGGCGGCTTGCCATCCATTTGCGTAGCGAACTGGGTGAGACTGGCTCCTGAAGGCCCTGAGCTCTAGACCAGTTCATGCTCCAAGCTAGGGTCGGGCAGCACATGTGCATTTGCATCAGTTTAAGAAATGACTTCGCCCAGATCTGCTGAGCGTGGAATTTGAAATCCAGAAGGCCCATGCCTCCTTTGGACTTCAGTTTGGACAGAGTTTCTAGTGCTATCAGTGACACTTTCGCCTTGAACCATAGGAAGGTCCAGAGCATTGTCATGATTTTTTCTCTAGGTTCAGGCTCATTGGCAGCACATGGGCAACATATCACAATTTTGAGAAGATGAATACGTTGATTGCCAGTACTTTCTCCTCAAGGCATAGTCTGGCATTTTTTCAGCATGCCATTTGGACTGATAGGCTTGATAATGCTTCTTGCTCTGTTTCCAGTACTTCTAGCTCCTTATCATTAAAGAGTATTCCGAGGTATCAATCGTCTGGGAGCTCATTATCAGTGTTGTGCTGGTCGGTGGGATGAAGTTCAGGACGCCAATCCTCATTAAAGAGGTTTTAGCAAAATTAATTTTTCTCATTCAACGCTAACTGGTATAAATCAAGTAGCTCCTCTGCGCCCTTTAGGTTGGTCATCAAGCCAATACCTACTACCATGTCGTTGGAAAAGGCCAGCATATTTAGCGGCATTTGGTTGGGGTGGGCTAAGCCCTGGAGTCTCATGTCTGCTGCCACCAATAAGATGTTAGCTGCAAAATTGAACAAAATTGGCAACATAGGATCGCCTTGTCAGAGACCCTGACCAACAGAAATGTCATTGGTTGCACCATCTGCGACGATCACCTTGGTTACCAGGCCCAGGTACAGTGTTGTTATCCATGACCTAAAGGTTTTTATGGATACCGGCTATTTTTAACGCCTCATGTAGAAATTGACCATGCTACCCAATTGTAGGCCTTTTCCATGTTGAGGAACTTGAGATATCTCTTCTCAGTCCCCGCACATCTTGGAGTACGTTTTGAACTGCACCAATGCTGTCCCAAATACTCCAGCCCTTGATGAACC
>JAKSZP010004919.1:0-5000 GCA_022478985.1 Massospora cicadina
CAAAAACCACCAACCACTCAGGTAAACCTAACTGAACTTATCAAAACAACCAATAACTAATCACCCCTCAAAGCTAAACTATGTCCTATCGATTCGACCAAAAGCCATTAACCACTCGGCCAAACAAAATAAATCTATCGAATCAATCAAATAACTCCAAACTGCTACCCGAAATATCTCTATATTTAAAATCATTGTGTACGTGACATCTTCCAAACTACTAAATCAACTTCTACTTAACTTGCCAAAAGTATTTTAATTAGGTAAACCAAATTAGGCAGGGTTTTAAAATATATAAGCCCAACATCCAGATACCGGTGCTTCGCTACGGTATTTAGTTTATCAGATGATGGTAAGCTCACATTGTAGCCTATAGGCTGTGCCAACACTACTATTGAGCCACTCGGACTAACAGCTTCACTGTTGCCCTCGTGGCTGGTGAGCTGATTATCCTAATTACTTAATTTACTTAAAACTCTAATATTGATTTTTGTTTAGTCTCAGATGAGTAATTTGGTGAATTTATTAATACCAGCATACAACGCCATGTTCATTTTATTCCTTTTTTTGTTTTTGTCATGTATCAGAGATGGCGTTGTGTACGGATTTTAATTTTTTGTGATTTTCTTACTTTTCCAATGCGCGAGGAAACTTCTCGAGGCCGAGACGAACGAAAAAAAATTCATCGAAATCAGTCAATCCGTTCTCGAGATATCATCAAAAAAGCCGTTCCATACAAAATGTATGAGAAAATGAATTTTCATAATTTTTTTTCGCGAATTTTTCCTATGTTTTAATAGATATTCTGCTATTCGGGGCGGAGACAAATCCAACAAATCAAAGATCATAAAAATCGGTCCAGCCGTTCTTGAGTTATAAATGGTGTAACTAACCCGACTTTGTTTTATATAGAAAGATAGATTAGCAATATATAGTCGAAGTATAGAAAACCTGGTGATTTTATGTTAAAATAATATGCAAAAGTTTTCCATGCATGGCGATTATATCAATTCAATCATTAGTCATTTTCTCAAAAGATCTTAGTTGATTTGACTTTTATTATTTTAATTAAAGGTTGTAATCAAGTATGATATTTAGTTGAATCACAAGTGATTTTTATTTCCCTCAATTTTTAGTTTTATCTAGTTTAATCTTGACTTAACAACATAATCTAAAGAGCTCACTGTACCTTGATTTTACTTACTACAACCCAAATTGATAAAAGCTATAAGTATTACCAACTTTTTCCCGTTACTATCACTTTTAGTAACACAATTCTATGCAATTTATCTGAGATTGACAATCAACCAGGAAATATGAGCAAATTTGTCCGCAACAACACCGGTTGGGTGAAAGTGGCCAGCGTGAAAGGCCTGAAGCCCTCCCAACCCGCAGGGGAAAAATGCCCCAACAGAATATTGACACACCCTCCCACCAAAAAGGGTGAGCACAGCACCACATCTGGAGTTTTGTAATTTCTGTAAAAAATAGTTGCATATACCAAAATAGAATACTCCCAACCCCTGTTCTCCCTTGAGCACAACCTTAGAATTATGGTCAGTGATACTTCCCTCAAATTGTGGGAAAAAATGGGGGAGACCTTCTCCACAACTTTCCTGAACACCATCTCAGTAAATTATAAAAATTTATATAGAGGATGGGTGGATGTTGGGTTCATGTCTGCGGCGGAAGCAGTGAAAGTCATATTCTCCATAAAAATTAACAACAAAGACCACACCATCCACATAGTGCACACATGATGGAATGAGGCAAATGACCTATTTATTGTATTTGACCAACTCCCAAGCACCATGCACCGTGATATCCTCACAGATGAGCTCTGCGGGGGCCTCAAAGGTTACAGCATAATCAAACAGTTTGAATTTGAGAAATTCCCCCTCCTGCCCCACCTGTGTACAGGGAAAGCAATAGCCATTATAGAACCCAATCAGGATGTGGTAGAGGATATCACCCTCATTCCATGCATGGTGACCATCAACCTCCCTGATGGCAGCATATCTCGCCCCTTCTGTATCACACTGGAATACACCCCACCTATCTGTGACTTCTGCTCAGCTATAGGCCACAAAGACCACACATACCCCATCAAGTGTGGGATTGAAGCACCAGAATTTTGTGAGGATAATATAGATGAAACAAGCCCAACTTTCAGCAAAATTAAGGACTCCACTTTCACCTTCTATTGGGGTGAAAGAGCCAATGTCACTTTGGTTGAGCCTGTTTCGTGCAAGGAC
The DNA here is from genome assembly GCA_022478985.1 of Massospora cicadina. Taxonomy (NCBI): domain Eukaryota; kingdom Fungi; phylum Entomophthoromycota; class Entomophthoromycetes; order Entomophthorales; family Entomophthoraceae; genus Massospora; species Massospora cicadina. The sequence continues at coordinate 2,256 of JAKSZP010004919.1, forward strand.
TGTCATCATACACATACTGCCCACAAGCAGGCTGCAAGTTCCAGTGAGACCCAAGCTTGCACCACAATTTCCCCAGAGCAGATTCAGGTGGATGCTATGGCAGAACAGCAGATTAACCAATCAGATCACCCACACATAACTCAATGAAACCAAAACAATGAATTTTTTGGACACAACCAATCAAACATCTCCAACCATGCTGGAGAAAATCCACCATGCACCACTGTGGATCCTCCTAGCCAATCACATATGGTCAGTGATAATATGGTTTATGTGCACAATATAGAAGACTATTTCAGCCAATCACAATATGACAACACTCATGCACAAAACCTAATCACCCCAACACCTAGTTTATGCCCATCAAACACACAGTCAAATGGTGGAAATTTTTTTGCTGAGGGGGCACAAGACAACCTATGCCAGACCCAAACTCCACAGAATAATCTGAGCCAGAAGAAACTGAACAAAACCAGTACTATGACTGCCATCCAACACACTGGAACCAATCTGGCTAATTGGCCCCATACTCGCAGTATGACCTGTGATAAGGAGCTGGGTGACCTCAGTGGGTTGCCCTAGCATTCCTGATGTGCAGACTACCACAATCACCATAGGGATGCTCAACATCACGGGAGCCAAGGCCCCCACATCCTGGGCCAAAAAATGGCTTTCCTGCACAATATCCCCATGGATATCTTGGCCATCCAAGAACCCCACTGTCCACTGGGGGAGGAGGAGTCATGGTCAACCATGCTCCTTCCAGCCAAATCCTTTTGGATGTACCACTGTGGGGTGGTAATTTGAACTAACCATAATCCTCCAGTAAATATCTGAAGCACATCTTCCCACCTGGAGGGATGACTGCTTCTAGCAGATCTCGAGTGGAACAGAGAAACTTTCACCGTGGCATGTGTGTATACCCCAAATTGTGACGGTTGAGGTCTATCCTCAGCATCACATTGCCCTGATCTTTGATAAGACAGGGCAGGCTGTGTCTGTATGTATGGAGGAGGAGGGGGCGTTGGTTCTGGCAAGGACGCCTGAGGGTCTGGAGCTTGGAGTAGGCCAAGGAGCAAGATGGGCGTCCAAGTCAGAACAAAATGGAAAACGAGTAAAATGGGTAGTTTCAAGATTCGATTTGGATTCAAATCGAGAATGGAATGAAACAGGTGCTTGGGAGTTTCGCAGTTCGATTGGGATTCAAAATGGAACTGGCGCGGAACCGTTGAGGATTGGAACTGGCACGGAATCATTGAGTAAAGATTCCGCGATCCTGATGTAAAGTTTACACCAAACATCATTCAAGTTGGCACCATAAGCTTATATTATATTTTATTTTAGCTTTTAGCATGTGTATATAGGGAAGGATCTGGGAGCTGGAGGCTCCTCAGTTCTGTTTTCTATCAACTTGGCTAAATATTAAATAAAAGAACCTAAAGTTCATATCTTTATAATTTGGGTTTATTTTAAAGATATTGCCTAACTGCAGCCATGTTTGGCTTAAATCAACAAGAGTTGGATTTTGAGAGTGAGCTTGGGAGGGCTATTGCCTCCCTCTATACCTTGTCTTGGAGTCAAGGCATTTTGCTGGGGTTAAGTATACTTGCAACTGTCTTCCAGGGGGTGCTTGTCCAATCTTGTAGCGCGCGCACCAGGAGAGTAGTATCAGGAGTCCTGTCAGCCCTATGGTCTTTAACATGGATCCTGTTGCCCAACTCATTCGTGGCTCATTGGAAGAAGCCAGTGCGTTACACAAATGTTAACACCATAGCTGACCACTGGCCCAAGTCTAAGGCTATACCCTGTGGCCACATGGAACTATGCATACTAAGGGCAATGCTGGGCCTGTGTGACACCATTCCCAAACAAGCCCCCACCCTGACCAACATGACGAGGCCCCACTATAACAATAACCAGCTGGTCTCAATGATCCAGATTGACCTGATGCTCGCCCCTATAGACTTCCATCACCGGGTATCAGATTTTACAACAACAATTATCCCTTTCTCTGACCACCGGATGGTCTCAATAGCATTATCATCCTCAGAAAAATACCAAAAGCCACCAACCTGGAACAGAGTTCACCCAAGCACCATCCATCTTCTGGAGCTTAAACTATGGATTGAGATGGTGCTAACAACACAGCAAGAAAGATGACCACCCAACGGGAACCCTATTGCCAAGTGGGAAATATTCAAGGCTCAAGCAACCAAGAAAGCCTGCCACCTGAACTCCAGAAAAACAGCTGCAATGTCCGTGACAATCAACAAGGCTATCAGCCAACTTCAGCACTTAGAGAACAACACACCTCGTGAGGGATACAGCCCCCAATGGGGCCGCCTGTGGTTCCAGCTATCTACACAGGTAAACTCCCTATTTAGAAAACACCAGCACTACACCAAAGCATGCTACAAATCAAAATACATCCTATCTGGCAAAACTCACATGGCCCAATTGTTCCGCCATTTTAAACCAATTTCAACTTTGGCGACTTGCACACAGGTCCGCCGAGCAGATGACACACTGGCGTCCACACCATCCAAAATATCGGCTGAATTACACCAATTTTACACCAACCTGTACATGGCAGATTTTGCATCACCTAGAGAAATTGGAAAATTTTTATCATCCGCTAATATTGACACTATAGCTGATCAACCAGACCTTGTCGCACCCATCACTAAAGATGAACTATGGGAGGTAATAAGATCAACTCCGCGCAACAAGTGCCCTGGGCCTGAT
>JAKSZP010004919.1:10000-17323 GCA_022478985.1 Massospora cicadina
CTCCTGAGGCGCCGCGGGCACCTCAGTGTCAATAGGGACGTTAAACATCGCGGGAGCCAGGGCTCATATGTCCCAAGCCAAAAAGCTGGCATTCCTGCAAAAACCTCTTGTAGACATCTTAGCCAAACAAGAAACCCACTGTCTACAAGGGAAGAAGAATCCTGGTCAACCAGGGTCGCACCATCACAATCAGTATGGACGTCTCACTGTGGGGTGATAGTCCCAAACAACAAAAATTTAAAATTACAAATTCATCATCACACTTGCACGGTTGAGTCCTGGTAGCAACAATCACATGTCAAGATGAAAAATTTTGTTAGAATGTATCTACGCACTGTGCACTGCAACTGAGAGAAAACAATTTTTTGAAAAAAATTTCTACTCTCACCCTCCCACCAGATATCATCATGTTAGGCGATTTCAACTGCTGGGATAACCCCTAATACAGATCGATGGCCTAATCCCAGGGGATACCCACCTGGACACATTGAATTCCGCACAATGAAGGCATCTCTTGGCTTACAGGATGCTATTCCCCCCAATTCACCAATCCTTCCCCACATGATGAGACCCAACATATGCGAGGGACTGCTCATATCGATGAGTCATATTGACCACATCCTTATCCCACAATCCCACCACTCAAGAATCTCCAAATTTACAACAAAAAAGATCAATTTTTCTGATCACCAATTAGTTATGGTGCAGTTAGCGCCAACCCAAACCCACACACAGGTGTCGCCTTAGGAAGCTTCACCCAGAAAATATAAAATTTCCTGAGATATCTGACTGGGTTGAAAACAAGGCTACAAACCCAGAAATCACAGCCCCATTCACTTCAGATCCCATCGGAACATGGGAAAATTTCAAAAAGATTTAATCAATAAAACCTGACATATTGCATCACGCAAGTACACCGCGGACACAGCCACAATCAAGCGTACCTTGGCAGAACTAGACCACCTGGAAATAAATACTCCGAGATCTGGCTATAGCCCTAACTGGGGATGCAAATGGGCAAAAATTTCTGCCTGACTTAACAATCTCATCTTTGAACACCAACACAGAATCAAAGTATCAAACAAAGGTAAGTTCATAAAGGAAGGCAAAACCTGTTTGACATACTTTTTCCGCCAATTCCACTTCCGTGGAAACTGGCCCGCATGCACACAGGTCCACAAGACCAACGGCACTGTGGCAACTGACCCTGAGGAGGTCAAGGTGGAAGTACACCGCTATCACACCAAATTATATCGCGATATGCCAACAGATCCACAAAAAATTAAAGAATTTATACAAACTGCCAAGATACAAAGTACACCACCAAATTACAATATACTATCCCTTATTACACAGGAGGAGCTTTGGGAAACAATTCGCGGTGCACCACGTAGGAAATGCACAGGGCCTGATGGGATACCCTACGAATTTTACAAAAAATAACTTCAACAAATTGCCCCCCTATTGGCGTCAATGAACCAGAGTTTGTTGGAAACACGCCTATTACCAGGAGGCCATGAATCCTACGTTATAACCTTGTATAAAAAGGGTGACAAGTTGGACCTGGCCAACTGGCGCCCAATTGCACTCTCCAACACTGACACAAAAATTGTAACAAAAATTTTAGCAGCTAGATTAGGCGCAATTGCATCTGACGTCCTATCACCCAACCAGTTTGGGTTTATACCAGGGCGTTCAATCTGGAACAACATACACCCTGTTGCAAACATTTGCCAATCCAAAGCAACTGGTGCCCTGGTCTTCTTGGATCAGGAAAAGGCGTATGACCGTGTTAGCTGGCCATACCTAAAAGAATGTCTACATGCCTTCAAACTCCCACCAAGATTCATAAAATGGGCAATGCTTCTAACAGAATCTGCAACCATGGCTGTATGCGGCCCTGGATTCCTAGCAAACAATATCAAACTACACAGAGGGCTCAAACAAGGGGATCCCCTCAGCCCACTGCTATACAATTTCAGCTTTGACCCACTCCTCCGAGTAACTGACTCACGTCTCATGAGGATAACCGCACAAGGACAACCAACAGTCAAGATACTGGCCTTTGCAGATGACTGCATAGCAGGTATAGCAAACAATGAAGATGCCTGACAGCTGGAACACACTCTAGAGGAATACTCCAAGGTGAGCAATGCATCGCTCAACAAAAGGAAGACTGAAATCATCCTCTTAGGCAAATACACAAACAATTGGGCCACAACATCAGAACCTCACATCAACACTCGAAGAAAAAAACCAATTATTTTACCCTTTGCAACACCTCCCACCACCACTCCTGTCTGACACCTTGGAATCTGGCTAGAATCAGGGGGATATGCTAGTAAGACAATGGAAAGTAACCTGTTACAACGGGTATCCAAACGCGTAGCCTCCCTCAAGGGGAGAACCACAGGACTAACAGGACGAGTTACAGTTGCTAACTCGCTCATCCTCCCAATACTGTGGTACCAGGCCCATTCAATAGCCTTCTCACCTACCTTTATAACCTCAATTCGCGCGCTTATCCAGGGCTGGCTGTGGCCTGGCTCTCACCCTCTTATACGGATGGAAACACTATTTGGCCCACGCTCAAGCGGAGGCATGGGACTAATAGATAGAGAGCCATGCCAATCACATCCTAGGTACCTGGATAAAGGAAATCCTTGCTCCAGACCTCCCGCAACAACATTGGTCCAGAGCAGCAAGGACTAACTTTGCACAGGCGCAAAAATTAACCAACCCACATAGTCCACCCAGCCTACTTTCATACCTTGTCAAGCACCCTACAGCAACGGGTCCGCATGGAACCTCCCCTCATTTCAAACATATCCTCTGAACTATCCGCCGTATGGGATAGACCATAGAGAACATGGGTACTATACAGAGAAGGGGACGACCCAGCCCCCAATTCAAATTAAGAAACCCAGAAAACCACCCCCAGAGGGATATGCTCGCAACAACCCCAAGCATAGCTAGGATAGAATACCTAGATATGCTGGACATTCCCTATGATTTAACCACACAGAAAGCAATGTGAAAATGACACACCACCCACTCCTACAACCAAGGATAAGAGCAAACGCCTAACGCTGTTTGAGAAGGACCTATAGGATGGCGGACCGCTCCAACTCCCTCCACAAAACATGTGCAGTATGTGGAGGGGGAGGGATCCTACATCACTGCCTAGAAACATGCCCCAACCAAAGCTATATGGCAGGAAGTCGCACGCCTGCTCAAGATTCAAAACGAACAGGAATTCTCGATATCAAAAAGTATCTTCGCGCTCCAGATCAAGTCACCAATCCCATCTACCCTCCGCTCCCTAATAACACCCATTGCAATGTGGACAATACACACAACTGCATTAGATGCGTTTAAGGGCACGGTCCCAACCATTCATGGGATTATTAACAGATTCCATGTCCACTTACTAGAGTACTTACAAGCCTGGCTCTATGGATATATGAGACCAAGACAAAAAGCGCTCATAGAATCATGGTTCCCACTCTGGTTCCTCCACACAGACCCTTTCCTTCACACCTGATCCATAGCAGGGGAAACCCCCTCAGATTAGTGTACCAACCCCCATATCTGGCAGTCCCGCTGGCAACAGGGGTAACTTGAGTACCCTGGGGTGCCCAATTTTATATTTGTTAGTTATTCTCTTAGTTTCACATATATTCAGTAATGTCTGTCCCCTGGTCGGCTTACCTCAGTTAAATAAAAAGGGGTAGCCATGTTATAATCTAATATAACTAAAATCATCTTTCACTTTGGGATAACATTATAGCTAATATTGGATTTCTAAGTTCTAAGGGAAGACATGGCTTCTATATTGGGTACTTCAACATATAAGGTAGGAGCCACAACCAACAAAGCATTGACATTCCTAAGTATTGGGTATATGAAATTCCAAGCACAAAAGATGGGCAGTATTAGTCTAGAAACATTTATCCCACCTCAACTGCAAGTCTGAGCACAGGTAGAGAGGTCCACCAAGTTTAAACCATGCAATTACTTTTGGACGGGATGGTTGATGATTTTATTTGATAGTTGGAAGAATCTTTAGTATGAGTATCATTGCATGTAGTCATCTTCTCTAACACAGCAATCTATTTTTTTAAATCTCAAAATGAGTTAGATTTTAGCATATTTTTAATAAATTTCTTTTGTCATTAAATACTTCTGATTAAGTTGGAAATATTAGTATTTGCCATTAAGATAGGTTTGATTATGTTGCATCTCTTACTTACCAGTTTCAATATGTAGGGCTTTATTGGGAGCATAAGAAGAGTTAATTGCCAACAACACTCCAATTTTCATGTATCCTGCTAATTAAAGTAAGACTGGGCTTCCAATCTGGGTGTGTAACAACCCAGTGAAACGCCCAGAATGCCAATGACATAGCAGCCCTATTGACTTGGAGGAACGCTCTATGATTCCTGTTGATGTAATAAAGTTTTGTAATATGCCAAATGTCCCCATAGCAAACCAGATGGTTGCAATGGGGCAACTGCAATTTTTGCTAGGCAACCCTAAAGGGTGGGAAAGGCATGGAGGATGACCAATCCTCTTGGTCTTACAGTTGCTAGCCCTTTGTATTCAGTCCAAAATATACATATTCAGTTATATATAAGGATCCTTGGTTTATTAAATGTTGCTTACCTGAAAAATGAGGATTGGGTCCATGAATCAAACTAAAATTATCTCAATTCAGATATGGGCTAGGCTTGAGGATGATCTTGCGGCTGTTAAATTTCAAGCTGCCATGAAGAGTCAGAAAAGTCATTATCACAATGGATCAATTTAATAATGCAAATCATGGGCAGATTTCCCCAAGGAGCCATGCTCCAAATGATCTATTGACTGGGATTCACCTCTAGGCTGCGTGGATGGGCATTATTCACCCATGAATGATATATGGATTGGCAGAGTGAGAGGCCTCATCTTATCTGGATCATGGCAAACCAGTGGTAGGTCAGTGAGGCGAGTTAGGCGGATGATGATGGCCATACCAAATAAAAGGTTGTAAAACCTTTGGTTGGCCAGATCACGCTGAACCTGTGGTAGGTCTGCAAACTAGATCTGGCAGACAAGGGAGCCCTTCTGGTATGGCAGATTGGAGAAGCAGGTCAGGAGCATAACTTCTGATGACCTCAGCTAGCGCTGCAAGCTTCTGGATCAATGGATCATAGTACTCACTCAACTATCATTGGCCTTAAAATGCTGATTGTGTCATGTTTAGTTGGGTTCAAAGATAGAATATGTCACAGCTAGTGACATCTTTCCTGGAATTAACAGCCCTTCTAAAGTCAAGTCCAATAAGCCCTTGGAGCAGAGACCATAACCCCTAAGGATCACCAATGACCTATCTAAGGTTATTGACAAAAGTTGGGTTTTGGCTTTGCCAGCCAGGGCTGAGGAAAACGGCTTATTTGAAGCAAAAGCCCAGGTGGGAATCGAACTCAAGACCCAGAAAATCACAAGATATGAGGTTACAAAATCTGGCCAAATTTGAAAATTTTGATTTTGTTGAAAACAACGATTTTGTAGCTCATATCAGATTCCAATAACCACTGGAATCTTTGTTAAGTGACCCCCTATAAATTAAGTCCCAGCTGAGAAAGGCTTTGCTTTTCTCAGATATAAAGATCATTCTAATAAAGTCTAGGATTTTGGGCACATTTTCTATATTTAGGGTTTTACCAAAAAAAACAACTCTGCTAAGTTCTGCAATGGCTGAAGTCCGTTTTCCGCTCTGGTTTGACCCTACTGTTGTACCTGAGTCCTCCACCTACTCCGCCACCTATTCTGCCGGCTCCGCCTCCTCCTATTTTGCTGCCTTTTGCCCTAGATTTTTCGCCACCCTTCCCAGCTCCCAGGGCCTCTTGTCTCTGATGGTTGTGGCCAGTTTGGTGTGCGTTTTGTTCCACAGATCTATTTGGAAACACAATACTGACTTTTAGGACGTCTCTTCGTTTTGTTGGGTCACATGGCCTTGTTGTGTCACCTTTGGCCTATGTCTTTCCCTCCAGCGACCTCCTCCACTCCAGTTTCCCTGACAGAATATTGGTAAGAAGTAAGCAGATGGTTTCTGCAGAAAAGATTTTTGGTAACTGAGACTTTATTAAAAATGAACAAAAGAATGAACTCACAACTGACCCTATGAAGTGCAGATGTCTTTTATAGTTGGTGGGAGAAGGAATTGGGGGTATGGTGTCACGGAAATAGTAAATAAAATTAAGACTTTCCAGCCAGTCATGGTGCGTTTGTACACAGAAAGCAACTTAGAATATCAGGCCATTGTCATATAAATGATTTAGTAGTGGGTGGGGAGAGAAGCGAATATGGAATGGCAGCTGGGGATCAGCATCACTATTTATACCAACTAATAACCAAATAATAGTCACCAAGATGGCAACAGATTTTGCTGCAAGTAACTCTTTGGAAGCCACAGCAGGCCTAGGATACTTGGGGGTACCACTAATTGGAAGAGTGAGCAGCAATGTTACAAAACCTTGCCAAGTGGGAGTAAATGATTCCAAAAATAATGGAACATCATGATGCCAGATGTCAGGGAAACAGGAGCGCAGAAGGTCACTTAGGGGAAAGACCCAGGCCATAGGTGTGCCAACAAGGCCAAGTGACCCAACAAAACAAAGAGCCATTCTAAACGTTAAGTATTGTGTTTCCAAATAAATCTGTGGAACAAAATGCACATCAAACTGGCCACAACCATCAGGGACAAGAGGCCCTGGGAGCTGGGAAGGGTGGCGAAAAATCTAGGGCAAAGGGCAGCAAAATAGGAGGAGGCAGAGCCAGCGGAATAGGTGGCGGAGTAGGCGGAATGCTCATGTACAACATTAGGGGCGAACCAGAATGGAAAATGGACTCCAGCCATCACAGATCTTTGTAGAGTTGTATTTTTTATTGAAAATAACCAAATAAAGGAAATGTACCCAAAATCTAAACTTTATTAAAATGATCAGTGTATCTGAGAAAGCAAAGCCTTTCTCATCTTGGGACTTAATTTATAGGGAGTTGATTCATGAAGATTCCAAATGGTTATTATAATCTGATATGAGCTACAAATTCGTCATTCTTTAACAAAATCAAAATTTTCGAATTTGGCTAGATTTCATAACCTCATATCTTGTATTTTTCTGGGTGTTAAGTTTGATTCCCGCCTGGTTTTTCACCTCAAATAAGTCGTTTTCTTCAGCCCTGGCTGGCAAATCCAAAATTCATTTTTTGTCAATGACCTTATAAAGGTCATCAGTGACCCTTAGGGGGTTTGGTCTCTGCCCCAAGGACTTGTTAGAC
>JAKSZP010004920.1:0-17256 GCA_022478985.1 Massospora cicadina
CCGCCAGTCTAAGGCAGCAGACGAGGTCATCCACAAGGAGATCAAGTATCTTGTCCAGAAAAGAATGCTGGAGCTATCTAAAAGTCTGTGGGCGTCGCTGGTCTTAATTGTAATAGAAAGAATGGATATGACTATGTGGTAATTGACTTAAAGTGACTCAACAACATATTAAAGAAGGACTCTTACACCCTACTAAATTTGATGATGTGCTCAAATGACTCATCAGAGTGAAGTACTTCTCTGTAATGGATATAACTTCTGGCTACTGACAGATAAAGATGCCTCCAGATGAACAATAAAAATGCGCTATATAACAACACAATGGCTTTTACAACCAATGCAAATGCTGAAGGGATTTATGTAATGCCCCTGCTACGTTCCAAAGGGCTATAGACAGCATACTGGGGGACTTGAAGATTTCTTGCAACTAGTTTACTAGGATGACATAAAAATCTTATTTGACGACATTCAACAAACATCAACTTGCAGCACCTTGAGTAATATTTTCAATAGCTATCTGCTGCCAACTTGAATGGTATCTAAAGAAATGCAACTTTTTGAGAACAACATGATTCTCTGTTTTTTGTTGTTGACAAGGAAGGCCTGCAGACCCAACCTGCCAAAATAGAGGCAATTGGGAAGATGAGGACGCCAGCCTACAAACGAGACATCCAGGTTTTCCTCAGAATGATCAACTACTACTGCAACAGTTCATGGAGAACTTTACTAAAACAGAGGAGCCGCTATTCCACCTGTTGAAAAACAAAACCCATTTGAATGGATGCCAAATTGTCAGTTGGCTTTTGACCATCTCTTGCATCTGTCTTGCTACGGCGCCATTACTCATTTACCCTAAAACTAATAAACTGTTCATAATTCATATGTACGACACCTTCACCACCATAGGAGTGATATTATCTCAACTTGATGATGAAGAGCTAGAACACCCCATAGCATACTGCATCCAGATGCTAAACATACACAAACAGATTTACACTGTTACCAAAAAAAGGAATGTTTAGTGGTGATCTACGCGGGCAAGCAATTAAGGGTTTACATCTGCAGAGTGCACTACAAGGTGATAACTGACCAAGCCTCACTGCGGTGGCTGCAGAACCTCAGGGAGCTAGAGGACGCTTAGCTTCTTGATGCTGAAGTTGCAATTGTATGACTTCAAGATTCTACACTGGCCTGGCGTGAAACACTAAAACATGGACTTACTATTTAGGATACCTACTGTTTCATTGACCTCCAATATGGCAAATGGCCTTTATGGAAAGATGTTGAGCAAGGAATACAACAAAGAACCATAAGAAGCACAACGCGCGCTCTGGAATGACTAAAGAAGAACACCGCCATCAGAGATGGAAAACTCTAAACTAATGGAAGGCCGCGGTACTTAATTATGACCAACTGAGAGAGTACTGATCTGATCATCAGGGCTCACAAAGCCATAGGCCATATCAGATTCAAGAAGATGTACGAACAGCTGAAAAAACACTACCAATGGAGTCAATGCACTTTGATGTTCACAAAGACCTTGGCTGCTGCCATGAGTGCCAAGAAGAAGCAATATCCTAAGAGCACCTCATATCAACTGGTAAAACCAAACACGCTTTTACATTATGTAAATTAATGATATAAGCCTACTAACTGAGAGAGGAGGATTTATTTATCATGTGGCCATCAATATCCTTACAGAATGGGCTGAAACCAAGCTGATTAGAGACTTATGGCCATGATGAACACCAGATTCGTCTTATTAAACATTATCTAAAACACGTATGGCCTCAATTTCTTCCAACCTAATGGTACTAACTCTACTCCACAAATGATCAACAAACTTAATGACCTGATGGGAGTCCATGGGATCCTGTCAAAATCATACCACCACAAAGCCAATGGTACAGTTGGGCAGGTCAACGGCACTTTGATTGTCATCCTATAAAAACTAGCAACAGGGAAACCAACTAGTTGGATTCTTTTACTGCTTTCTGCTTTCTTATCATAAAATATTACGTTCCACTTATCCATGTGAAGATCACCATTCCAAATCCTGTATATATGACAACCGGACTTAACCAATCTTATAATTCTTTTGTCCATGGGAGAGGAATGACTCTCAGTTGATACTTAGAAAAAACACTCAAATGTGATCCGGCTTCAAACTAAGGCCTACTCTAATACATTGGCCTGGAAGATGAAATGCAGGGCGCATGAAAATCAGAATCGCTATCCTTTGCCATGCATTATCATAGGGGAGTGCGTAAACTAATATGGTAACCACAGGTTTGGTAGTGCAAGCAAGCTGGAACACATATGGAAGGGGCTGTTTGAGATCATAGAAAAGACTTCAACTGATACTTATACACTCAAATACCCCATTAAGATAAATAATCAACTGAGTACATCCTAAATTCTTAAAGAGTTTCCAGCAAGTGTGTAAAGACCATGCTCCTCCAATTAATAATCCAACTTCTAGCCACTGGCAATTTGTCAATCCCCTATGTTTGGTCAAGTGGGTGGAAATGTTGAGATTTGGGTTTGACCAACCATAGGATATTGCCATCAGTCTTTTTTATCTAATACCTTATAGACCTCACTTTAACCCGTGTCCCACTATCTATATCCTTCATCAGATCAATCCCAATTGATTGCTGTCAGATATTTCACTAGTGATTTTGACTTTCTAAGCTTTTGTTTAGTATAATTCATAAGTTACTAAATTCTGGCAGATTAAACCGTATCTTCTTGATTAGTTCTTTGAAAAAGTTCATTTATCCTCCATTCTAGATTACAGAATCATTTAGCCAAATTCTTCTTGAGCATCACCAGTCCACTGATAACTGTGAAATGCTATCATTGTTATGTAGATTACCCCAAGATGTTCCTGACCATGGACAAAACAACGCTATATTTCAGAAATCTTAATCCACTGATTATTAGCAGACCATAAGGAAAAAATTCTAGAAGATTTGGGGGCTCTGGAGTGAGCTGACTGACTAAAGGTCTAGGTATTAAAAGGTTAGCCCAGCATGAAAAGGTATATATGCGGCGATGAACATTTTAAAGAACACTTTTGACAATAGATCTTCAATATGGTATTACTTACCAAGACTACGGCGGAGTTGAGGAAACGATTAACTCTAATAAAGGCTTATATTTTTCCAAGCTTTACATTTGTTTAGAGGTATGATGTCTTCACACAGTTGTACCTATTTGAATTGAAAACATACCTGTGCCTATATTGTCCAGTTGCAGTCCCAATTGCAACAATTTGGGTGCCAATTTGGGTCAGAAAATTTCTTATAATTCTCGATTTTTTGTAGGTTCTCATAGATGAAGTTCTGGGTAAAATAAATGTTATCTATGCATTCTTCTGGTGTGGGATTCATTAGAACAGGTGAGGAGCTACCTGGAAATAGAGTTTATATTCCAGATTAGCCTTTAAAGGCTAGGAACTAATTAAGTATTGGGTGGCGTTGTTAAATGTAATTTGTTTATAAGGGAAAACTTGTAGCTCAGGTATCATGGGGGTGGATGCATAACAGCTCAGGTACTTTTCCATGCCCTCTTTAAACTCTTGTTTTGCTAGTTTGACTAAGGGTGTTATGCAGTGGACCTGCAGATTATACTATTGAGGAGCGAAAGGAGAGCTTCTCGAGCTAGCCATTGTACTGAGGACCTCAATCACTCTCACTAATTTTTATAGACTAAAAATTTAGAATACATGTAGATGAACAGTGCTGCAGTTTCTGTTGTAAATATAGTAATGTGGCAGGTGAAAATCATTTAGAACTTAATGAATCTACTGATGAACAACATAACTGCATCAAATACTTCTCTTTCCGATAACTATCACTTTTAGTAATATGATTTGATTCAAACAGCATAATTTGATAATCAACACCAGGCGAGATTAGTATGAATAATAAGGTAAAGAGCTGGGCGAATGCGGTAAAGGGCAGCATACCTGGACCTGCACCGCCCAAAGGTACCAAGCGCACAGGTACAAACAAAAATCTCAGCAAAAATAAAAGCCCAAGGTGGTGCATCCCGCGGATTTCATCAATTTTTTAGTAAGCAGTAGTTATTTGGAATTATCTTAATAGTAACCACTGTCATTGGTGGAACATGGGATATGAGTTTTCCTGGGCGTAGAAACACCAATGATGCGGGAAAAGTTCAGCGAAGCCCAACAAAAAATTTTTCCCGCACATGGTGTACTTAACAACCCATACTATCCGCAAAGGTTGGGTAGATCTTGGGTTCAAAACTGCAGAAGAAGTGAACAAAGCAGCGAAGGTCAGAGTGGTACTCAACCTTCCTGATGGACAGCAATTGGTTCTGACCAAAAGCACCCGTTGGACTGAATAAAGGATATTTTCATATTTTTGACTATCTTCTGACCACACTGGCGCGCACAGTAGTTGAAAGTCATCTCCGAGAAGGCTTGGAAGCCTATGGAGAAATTAAACAATTTGAAATGCAATGCTTCCAGATGATGCCAACCCTTAGCACAGGGAAGGCAATAGCAATAATTTCGCCAAACCAGGATGTAGTAGAGGATATTACAAAATCCTCCACATCGCATTCTTCACAATTGATGGGAAAAAATCCCAGCTGTTCCACGCAACAGTGGAAAGTGCACCCCCCATTTGCAACCACTGCCAGGCCTTTGGGCACAAGATTCATGCTTGCCCCATAAAAGAAGGCCTGAGAGAAATGGAATTCTGTGAGGAGGAAATGGGTTAAGTTGACTCAGAATATGCCAAAATCACATACACTACACAAGCCTTCAACTTGGGAGAACATGGGCAATATAAAATTATTGACCCTATTTCCCTGAAAGAATGAAAAATGGCCAAACAAGCTCGCAAGCTGGCCACGGCCAAGGCAAAGACCTTGGCGGAATCAACCATATCGCCAGAGCAGATCCAGGAAGACATGGAGGAACTCGAGTCCATGAACCAATCAGATCCCGCAGAAAACCATACACCCAATCTGACCAGTTCAAATTTGGTGAAACCCAATTTGGAGATGAATGTAGCAAAATTGGGGTTCAGTGCACCCACAGAAATAGTGGAATTTAACCCAATTGGGAAGGAAAATCAACAATGGAATGCACAAGAAAACAATGTGGCCAATAACAATCCACAAGTGCACCGCAACAACATTTTGAAACCAAGCAAAGCCAAGAGAGGAGTGAAAACTGCGGCAATGAAAGGGGCAGAAGACACCCCGAATCTATTCATGGCTATGCTCTCCGCAGCAGAGGTGTAGTGGAGAGCAATGTGAGTGAGGGAGTAGGGCTGGGAGGCCCTGCTAACCGCTCCTGAGGCGCATCGGGCATCTCAGTAGAGATAGGGATGCTGAACATAGTGGGACTCAAGGCCTTAACGTCCTGGGCCAAGAAGTTGAGTCTACTATGAAACCCACCTGTGGATATCCTGGCGGTGCAGGAAACCCACTGTCCACAGGGAGAGGAGGAGGAATGGGAAAAAATGCTCCTCCCAACAATATTGTTTTGGTCACTTCACTGTGGGGTGATAATACGCATAAACCAAAATTACATTTATTAACTAAAAGTTGTTCCTGAATGGCTGCATACTCGCCGTAACCTTTTCATGGCACATTAAACTGCACACAATAGCCAGTGTGTATGCTCTGAACGGTGCACATGATCAAAGAGAATTTCTCACAGCTTTAACACAATTAAATCTACCAGCAAACACTTTTGCCATGGGAGACATGAACTGCTGGATTAACCCAGAAATGGACCGATGGCCATACACAATGGAGATACCACAAGGCAAGTGGAACTTCAAGTACTAAAGGCCACCCAAGACTATATGATCCACTGCCAAAAAGGCAATCCCTGCTACAAAACATGACGCGCCCACATGTACACAATAGTACACTTGTCTCTATGTCAAGGATAGACCTAATACTCGCACCAATAGTTTCCGCCACCAAATTCAAAAATTTAAAACTGAAAAATCAAATTCTCTGACCATCGGCTTGTTTTGGTGTCCTACAAACTGGCGGAACCAAGTACCCAAGCACCCAGATGGTGCAGAATACGCCCAGAAAGTTTAGCCAACTCGGAATTTCAATCATGGATAGAGGAAATATCTTCAACCAGGGATTTTCAAACTCCTTTTTGCTCAGACCCACTAATCACCTGGGAAAACTTCAAAAAATCAACTAAAAAAATTAAACATACATCATCTAGAAGACACAGGGCATTTTCAGCCATTATCAAACACACATTGGCTGAAATTGACCATCTAGAAAACAACGCACCAAGAACAGGATACAGCCATGGATGGGGTCGCAAATGGGCGGAGGTTTCTGCTCAGCTAAAGACCCTGATCCACAAACACCAACACCAAGTCGGAGTCCACTATAAAGTAAAAAACATAAGAGATGGAGAAACTTGTTCAAGCTACTTTGACACCAATTCCACGCGAGTAAATATATGATAGCTTGCACACAGGTCTGTTGACCGGAAAAATCCATAGTAGAAACACCCAAAGAAGTCGCGACCAAAGTGCACAGTTTTTATATGAAATTGTATAAATCTGAGGCAGTAAAACCAGAAAAGATCGAAAAATTTCTTAGAAGTGCACATATTAACACTGCGACCCAAAATCACAATTTAATCAACCTAATATCACGCAAGGAATTATGGGAAGTAGTACGCAGTGCACCAAGAGGGAAATGCCCTGGACCTGATGGGACACCCTATGAATTTTACATAAAATATTTTACTAACATCTCTAACATCTTTCTAGCTTCAACGAACAAGTGTATTATGGAAACATGCAACCTACCTGGAGGCAAAGAAGCCTACACGGTCACTTTATTCAAGAAAGGAGACAGATTAGACCTATCCAACTGGCGCCCAATTTCCCTACCCAACACAGATACAAAAATTTTCACAAAAATTATGGCTAAACGACTAGAAGAAATTGCAACAGATGCGATATCCCCATCACAATATGAATTTTGTCCCAAGAAGATCCATATGGTATAACATCCACACAGTTGCAAATGTCTGCCAGTCTAAAACCTCTGGAGCCCTTGTCTTTTTAGACCAACAAAAGGCATATGATAGGGTGAACTGGACTTATCTTAGGGCCTGCCTTCAAAAATTCAAGCTTCCAAATAGAATTATAAACTAGGTAATTTTGTTTACAGAGTCTGCAACCATGGATGTGCGGGGAGCAGACTTCTAAACCAACCCAGTTATCCCACAGAGAGGACTAAAACAAGGAGACACCTTAAGCCCTCTACTCTACAACTTTAGCCTAGACCCCCTAATCCAAAATACAAACACACTGCTCAAAGGAATCAACGTCAAAGGCCAACCACCAGTCAAAATGATGGCCTTTGCTGATGATTGTGTGGTGGGCATATCCAACAATCAGGACGCTTGCAGATTTGAGAAGATAATACAAGACTATTCAGACATAAGTAAAGCATCACTTAACATGGAGAAAACGGAAATTATACTCCTAGGAAAATATCAGACCCATTGGGCGCCATCTACACAGGGCCAACAAGATAATACAACATCAAGACTCCTGACCAGACATAGGAGGCATAAACTAGCAATGACCTCACTGAAACTTCCATTCATCACCAAGCCAACAGCTGGCCCTGTTCGTCACTTGGTAGTATGGTTGGAAGCAGGGGGTTACGCTAACTCCATGATGAAAAATCAATTATTGGACAAAATAATAAAACGCATTGCCTCCTTACATATACATTAAACAGGTCTAACAGGAAGGGTCACGGTAGCCAACTCTATGATATACAATCATATGGTTCACGGCCCATGCAATCGCTTTCTCACCATCCTTTTTCAATACAGTCCATTCCCTATTGCAAGGATGGTTATGGTCCAGACATAACCCCCCTGTACACCTCGAAACCCTATTTGGATCTAGAAGGAATGGAGGCATGGGGCTTACTAATTACGTAGAGCAACCCATATACTGGGATCTTGGATAGCTCAGGTGACTAGCCCAGATCTTCCAGATATACACTGGGCTAGAACAGCAAGATATAACTTTACACTTTCACTACAATTAAGAAACCCAGAGCACCAGAACACATTAATCAAGTATCTGGCATCCCATCCTACAGCTGCAGGACCACACGGCACTCCTACACATTTCAAACGAATACTCCTAGCCATGAGAAGAGCGACATGGCGGATTCACATAAATGAACAAACCAGTCACTGAGGACGCCCAAGACTAACTCACAGACAGGAGATCAATGATCAAATAGTCACAGACAACATAATAAGCAAAAGCCCAAATACCATAGCCAAGATAGATTACCTGGACCATATGGACACACCCTACAACCTAGAGACCCAAAGAAGAGTATGGAGATACACACATCACCCTCTACTCTAACCCAGGATAAGAGCACATGTATGGAGGTGCATGAGGAGAGTATACCAAGCAGCTGAACGGTCAAATGCCAATTACACCTCATGTGCAATATGTGGTCAGTATGGAAGCCTAGCCCACCGCTTAAAACAATGCCCAACATCAGCGGCGATATGGAAAGAGGCCATGCGTCTTTTCCGCCAAGAAAACGAACATCCATTCAGCCTGCAAGGAACATGTTCTCTATAAACATGGACTCTTCTATCCACCCATCTCTCAGGGCGCTGATAGTAGCAATAGCACTATGGACGATACACACAATAGTACTGGAATCATTCACAGGAGCAGTGCCAACAATCCAAGAAGCCATTTATCGCTTCCATAGCCATATATTGGAACACTTCCAAGCATGGCTGTTTGGACATATGACCCCCCGTAACAGAAGGGCAATCAACACATGGCTCCCCAAATGGTTCTTAAAGGTTGATCCTTTCCTTCACACATGCTGCATCCAAGATTAAGCCTGCACAACTCCCCTTCCCTACCGTCCTAATCTTGGTGATCCTGGAGACAACAAGAGGGGCCTTGAACCCTCTGGGGTGTCTCTATTTATCGAATTTCATTAGATTTCTAACTATATTGTAAGTGCTTGTCCCCTGGTCGACCTTCCCTGAATAAATAAGATAACTGCATCAAGCCTTTTGATGGGGAGCTCTACAAAGAAGTCTATAGAGACTGAAGTTCAGGGGCTGTAACAATCAGATTAGTCTGATTGTTGCATTTTAACTCAGGTTTGGATATTCCAAACCCTGAGTCAAATCTTAAAAATGGAACTTTAGTTGGGTTGGGTTAAATTCTGGGCTGTGCCTCGCCTGAGCCATTTTTTAGGCTTGCAAGAGCTAAAAGAATGGTGCAGGTGAGGCTCCACGGAAGGGCTACTTAAAGGTCAAGCTTGCACAATTCCAAGCTATGCGTGGAATTCTCTTTCTCTTGGGTTTTCAACCCGAGCATGGATTACTCCAGTGGCCTTAAGGCCGCCCTTACCTTGTCTTATAGCGGGTGTAACTCATCAAGTTTTTGTCACATAAACAAAAATGTGGGTTTCCAGGACTTAATCTCCCCTGATTACCATGTTTTTACTTAGCGCTCATGGTACCTAATTTTAAGATCTTCCCTAAAAGTGTCATTTTTTATTTTATATAATTAAGTTTGAAATTTTTTTGTATTTTTCTACCTCACTTAATTATTTTCATTTTTCTCTCAATTTGAGTTTCCCTAGGTCAGAGGTTATATAGTTAGTTGCATAGGCACTAACACTTACCTCAAGAGTCCAAACTAGCGTTGGACATTTTTTTGGTGTTAAAGATTGGCTTAAACTGAAGGCAAGATGGCAATTGAAAACTGGAAGTCTTTAACCGTTACAGATGCTTTCATCCTTCTTCAAAAGGTGTGGGACTCATTATATAGTTTGGTAAGACTTGGATCAGAAGCATATGTCACAGTTTACCACCCATGCTGGTATATCATTGGAGTAAACAGGGAAACTGTATATTCTTTCTTAGAGTTCTACACATTTCTTGAATCCTGGATGCCTTATTCTGAGGGGAACTTGATGCTCCTTGATGACCTTGATACGCAAAAAGAAAAATCAAAACCAAAAACAATCTAAGACTACCTCATCCTTTGAAAAATATAAGTCCAAAATCCGATCTTGGTTTGTAGGTCTTCATTTATCTCTATTCTCTCATGACAGCACAGTTGGGTGCCTAAGACGCTATAGAAAGTGGGTACATATGAGGGTATGGCAGCATAAGCTACAGTAAGTAGTGCCATGGAGAGAATATGGGAAGAGGGAACAACGGTCTTGAGATCCAAGAGGCCCTCTTCATGGGGTCAAAGATGGCTTTCTACTCAGTGTGTCAGATAAGACGTTCAGGGGCCCTTTGACGATCTCACACTTGAAACCTAAATTGCAGAAGTCACAGAAGGTGCAAGCTCGAGGTGGGAAAGTTTCAGGGGCTTCCAGAGGTACAATAAAGATTTTTGATTAGTTCAAATAGTTATCTCATGTTTGGCTCCATGGTGGAGATATCTCCAGTGGGTGAGCAACCAGGCATTGCCGCCAGTCTATGTCATAAAGGGCAATACCTACTCCATAGATATAAACTTGCGGAAGAAATAGGAAAATGAGTGCTCAACCCCTTCATTCTCTTGTATCATTACCGCTCCCACAGCGATTGATGAGGCATCACATGCCACAATGAAGAGCTTGGAATTGTATACTTGGCAGAGTAATGGGGATGCGAGCAAACCCTCCCTAATAGCCTTGTAGCCTGGTGTCACTTGTCAGATTATTTTAAGGGGGTGTTTTGCCAGATAATGTCTGTAAGGGTGCTATCTGTGTGAGTTCTGAGGAGAACAATTTGAGAAACGTCATTGTGCTGAGGAAGCTCCCAAGTTTTTAAGAGGTTAAAGTGAGACACGTCTGTATAGCCTCAATTTTACATGAAACTGAATATCAGTCCTAAGGGCTATGTTTCGTAAAAATATCAGTTTTTTTACAAAAGAATTTACACTTGGAGGTTTTTACAAAGAGCACAGCCCTGTGGAGACAGCAATTTTTGCTTCTAGATCCTTAAAGTGCTGATCATTAGTAAGAAAAGGGTTCAATATGTCTTAATGTGAGTGACGACACATAAAAACTGGAGGTCTCCTAAACATTATTATTGAGATTCTGAAAGGTCACCGGCGCAATTTCTAACCCTAATAGCATCACCCTGAAGTAGAAAATATCGTTTAATAGGTATGGATGTGATCCGCATCTGCCCTTTCTTGACCCTCATTTGATTAAAAGAGATGACCAGATTGGCCATGAAGAATACTAGGACTTTGCAATAGTTTTAAACATGGTCTGTTCCAGGGGCAGGGGTAGGGGTATGAGATCTTTATGCTGGTCAAGTTCCCATAGTCAACGCAGGTGCGCCGTGAACCATCCATCTTCTGGGAACTGATAGCAGAGAAAGCAATGAAAAAGCATTTAATGATCTAACCTTTCTCCAACATAATATTTAACCATGCCCAATTATTTTATCCTCCTAATCGGTGTGAGTATAAGGGACAGTTTATCTTGACTAAGTCCACTGTCATTTGGATTGCCAAGCCGTGGTCTTAATGGGGTGAAAGCCTGGTACAATATTCATGTCAAAGATATCCTTATAGGGGTTGAGATTAGGAGATAGGTCTGTTGCCAGGACCATAGAGGGGAAGTTGAGCAGTATTAAATTTAAAAAGAGGCCACAGATGAGAGATTTAAATTAGGGGTAAATTCCTACTAAATTTTGATTTTGTTAAAATAAAGGGAATTGAGGATTAAACTAATGTTCACCCACTGGTGACACTACCATTCCATAAAAAAATGTGATATAGTAAATTTTGCATTTCAAAGAAGTAGTTTCAGAAACAGATTTTGTGGACAATGAATTTACTGGATGCTATAAGACGTGACATTTAATAGGTTCAGAAGATGCTCCCAGTATTGAAGGCCAAATCTGTGTCCAGATCTAAGGATTGTGCAACTCTGAGGTCCATAAAGTTGAATTCTGTTCCTGTGTCCAGGAGATTCTGTACATTATCATTATGTAACCCAGTGCGGAAGGTAATGAGATATTGATATCTTGATCTTCATTAGTGGGTTCTTTTAGTGAGAGAGAAATGGGAGTGGGAGCAGGGGCTAGGATACAAAAGTGGGCTTCTAGTAGTTGGTGGAATAGTCTGATTACCCATCTAGAGAGCATATTAATTCTCCTGGTCAGGCGACATAGTTAGGGTTTTGTGCTAAAGCCAGATCATATCCACAGGGATATAAGATGGAACAAGGAAACAAAAATTCTTAGGAGCCCATAATAGTTAAGGAGCCAATTGCATCATCAATCTCAGAGAGAAGAGGGGAGAGCGACAATATTAATGGACAGTTCCTATGTCATGGTGGCGGCTGATTAAAAAGAACAACGTACTTCTAATCTGGGCATGTCAGTACCCTGTGGAGAGACCTTAATGCCATGAAAACATTCATCTTAATGACTAAGAAGTGGGACGTTCTAGGGCTAATGTAAGGATCATTGCTATTCAAAAACATACCAAAGTCCTCCATAAAACGCCAAATGGCTGCAATGAGGCAACTTTGGGTCTTGAAGGACAACCCCCATGGTGGGAGAGGATGGGAGGATGAAACTCCTTTTGGTTACGCAGTTGTTGTCTTGGATGAAATTGGATCAGAACAGTGGTAAGATACATTTTGGATAAATTGCACAAAGTTAACAATGGATCAGCAGGGTAGAACAAGGTTTCAGGCATGCACAACATGTACAATGGATTGGCAATAGTGATTTAGTACATAGGGTTTAGCAAGATTGGACATGGCACGGAGTGTTGTTGGATGATGGTTTGGAGCGCCCACTCCATAATCATTTGCATCATTTTGAAAATTGCAGCTTAAATTTCCAGATTGAATTATAAGTTTATTGTGGTGGTGTGGAGGGTGGATTCCCTGGAAAGTAAAATAAAGGAAATTAGGTTATAAAAGTAGCTAAGAGTAGAAAATAAACTGGTAACAGAAATTAAGGTGGGGCTGTTGCCCTTATAGGGGGAGTAAAAGAATTGAAGAAGGGGCCTAACACTGTCTTGGACTAGGTGCCCTGAGGCATGTCACAATTGGCTAGCTGAGAATATTTTATTGTTGGGGAGTCTTTAAATGATTTAAGATAACGTCATAAATTCTTGATAATATATTGGTGAATAATTTGTTTTAATAGTACCAGATCTGTGTGTATTTGTTTATCTGATGGTTGGCGCAGCTAGACCTGCATAGATCCCCTTAATGAGTCAAGAAATTGGAACAACCTAAGGGGAAAATTGAATAATTTGGGATACTGATTACAATCCTTTCCTTTAGTAATTACCCAATCCAAATTATTTTGGTATTAATTGATGTTTAACGCGGATTTGAGAATCTTTTCTCATATTTATAGTATCTGAACTAGGAGTAGGATGAGCCATAGGGTGCCATAGGAGGCCCCTGGACTGGACCAACTCCCTACAAACCTCTTCTGTAAATTTTTCAAGTAAGCAGAATAAAAACGGTGCAGTGAGGTAGAATCCTTAGGTGCAAGGAAGTAACCCATCTCTCATTTATCACATGAGACAAATTAATTAGCTGAGACAAGGAAACATGGGAGGCTTGAGGGTCAAACATACGCCTGAAGGGGTATTGCTCATGATCTAGGTGGAGGGACTGAGAATCAGAAATTTATAGTTCCCCTCTCAAACACTTGTTGTTGGGGGACATAGGCTCAAAGAAATCTACCATAAACACAATATACTATGGTACCCTCAGGTAACATCCATGATAGATTATTCAAACTCTGCTTCATATAATATTAAATATGGGCCTGACCTGGAGGTGTCAATCTTGTTAGGATGTCCATCAGGGCGATGATTATAAAACAAAACAAGGTCTCCAATCTTTAAAGTAGAGATGGGCCAGTAGATGAGCATACTTTGTGTAATATCTTTTGTGGTAGTCATAAAAACTCTTCAGTGGCAAATAATTGTATTTTATTAACTCATTAGCTAATGCCCTTATGGTTAAATCATCATTCTTTTGAGAAGAGAATTCTAACTGTGGATGCACAATGTTGGGTAATAGCGTCTCTCTCCTGTAGAGGTTTTAGAAATGGGACATCTTAATTACCTGATAGTAGCTTACTTGATAGTAAAGTAAGGAAGAAGGCAGATAGTGATTACATTGCATGTTTTAGTGGCTGCCATCTTTTTTTAAAGTATATTGAGTGTACCATCTTCTTGTTCTATCTCCACATTAATTGCGAATTTGTGGAGGGCAAAGAAATGTTTGCTGATAAAATTTAAGCTTGTATTTGCATTGTTTGTAACATAAAATTTAAACTCATTATTTGAAAGTAGAAATTTGAAAATCTATGTTGTTTGAAAATGGAGCAGAAAAGAAACAAGGCCATAACCTTCACAGTGAAGGCAGGGCATAAATAGCTTTAACTCTCTTAGTTATGTAGTCTATGGTGAAAAACATATATACTAATGGCTGTAGAACCCACAAAAAGGAGCCCAATCACATTGACGCTTACTACATTAAATGGCGATTAAGGAGCCACAACTTGATGCTGATATTGAAGACTTTGACTGTCCTGAGTTATACAGACTTATCATGATATATCATCTTATGAATAATCTATAGCATTTGGTCATAATACCACCGTTTTCTTAACCATTTATAAGTTTATTAAACAGCACCATGTCCTACACTGGATGATTCTTCAAGAGTGATTTTGGTTTAAGAGTATTCCTGCACATAAAGGAAAAACTTCCCACAGACTAGCTTTTAAAGCATCTCATTTTTAATCTAAGCTTTTTTCATTATAGTTTGTAACTAATATCTAGTCTCTGGTGTCTCCACCTCCCATTTGAGGGACCATACAATCATATATTACATGCAGTCTTTTTAAGGTACCAACACAGCTTATGTTGGCTTCTGCAGCAATCCATCTGCATTCTGATGAGTAGTTCCAATGCAGTTTACTACTGCGGAGTCTAATTTTTCAATTAAAACTCCCATCTAGCAGTCTCCCATCAGAATTCAACATTTGGTGGAGCCATTTAAGAAAGGCATGATTAATGAAGATGGTGAAATGCGTCCATAATTATAAGGAAAAAATGCTTAATTATGAGAATCACAGCCAGGCATTCTTGTTTGGTGACGCTGTAGATTCTTTTAGCCTTGATAGGATTTACTATTTAGGCCACTTAATGGTCCACTATTAGTCATATAAATAAGCTAGTATGGTTCCCTCAGCCATATCACTGGCGTTGAAAAAATAGTAAGAAGAATTTGTTAGATTTCAGATGTATGAGGACAGGATGGGTAACTAGGGAGGTTTTAACAAGGATGATGGCTTGGTTCTTCTTAGTATTCCATCTGAAGATTTTTTTAAAGCATATATACTAAAGGTTTGGTGAGGTTGACAAAACGAAGAATAAACTGTCTGTAGTACTCCAGAATCCTGAGAAACACCTTGTCCCTAAGACTTATGGGGTGATATTCTCAAATATGGCAACTTTTTTCTGGGATAATGGATTTCTTGTTTGTTGACTTTATATTCAAGGAATTCCATTTTAGGGTGAGATAATAATCATTTAAATAGCTTGAGCTTGTTAGAAGCCTGTCTCAGTCAGTTGAAGACTTCATAGAGATGCTTTAAATGGCCAAAGAAGATTTTGAGAATTCCATATCTTCATCAAGGTAGACCAACACACACAGTAACTTCAGATCACCCAGTAATTCATTCATCACTCTATGGAAGGTAGCCAAGGCATTCAATAATCCTTGTGGCATATGTTTAATATCAAATATACTTCATTGATGATAGATGCGCGCTTGGCTTGGTCTTTAGGTGCTAATTTTGATCTGCCATTACCCACTAGCAATATCCATTGCTAAGAATCACTGAGCTCAATAGAGGAGGCATGTTAAGTGATCAATCCATGTTGAAGTTTAACTGTCCTTTTTGGTCATTAAAGTAAATTTTTATAGTCCATGACATCTCAGTGACTTTTTCATCCCTTTTGCAAATGAGTAAGAGGTGAGATGCCCATAGACTTTGGGATGGTACTAACATTCCAAAGTCCAATACCTTCTAGAGTTCTATAGAACTTGAGCTTCTTCTAATTTACTCTTCCTATATGGCCAAGCGCATATAGAGGAGTTTTTCTCAAGTTTCTACATTATGCACATTTCCTTTAATTTTGTTAAAGTCCTACTTGGAGGTTGAGAACACATCAGTTTAGACATCAAGTAACCTGTCAAATTTTCTTCCTTTGCTCATAAGTCAGTTCTTTTCCAACCAAAGTTCAACAAAAGCACATCGATGAATCCCCCCCTTGGGTTGGGACCATCTAGTACTAAAAAAAAAGTTCGCCAAAAGCCACCGTGGGAGGCGTTTCTACCCTGAAATTATGGAGACTTATGATCTCTTAAACATTGCCAATATTATCAACAGGTGATGGCCATACATAAGCTAACTGAGTGCTAGATCTTAACACATATGATTCTCCATCAAATTGGTTAACAGTACCAATATGGAAACATTGTACGCAAGTAAAAACTATGGCAAAGGTTAAGATCTACTTTAACAGTGGGTTTAAAACACCTTGTATCTCAAAAGTCTCCCAGGGGGAATGCTAACCTAAACCCAGGTATTGATAATAAATTGTGACTTTAAAGTAATAATCTTTACTTTAAGAGTATAAGGGTATCCCTTAAGTTTATCAACCACATGTGGTGACAGCTTCACGTGGGAATTCCAGATATAATACTTAGTTTAATTAGTTCATTATCCGTCTTTAATAGGCAGGATTGGCCTTTATACGTTCCTTAAATACTTGGTAACTTTTAATAGGGGAACAAAAGTCCCCAATAAGGGGAAGAATCTCTCTGCATACTTAACAATTGATCATAATCTCAGAAAATTGGGTTCCCAACAGTGACTCATAGCTAAATTTGTCAAGGGCCACAGCTGAGGTTTTTGAAGGTAATTTAGAAAATTTAAGTGAAGTGCAGAGTAGGCCCAATAGACCTTGTGCATTGGGGACCAGTAATGCCATACTCCGTTTATATAATGCGTAAAATTAAATGTAATCTTAATTATTCTTCATAACCTTAGAATTAATGAGACTTATAGGGTACCCGCTATCAATGATTGCAAGTATGAGAGTTTTATAAACCCTAACAGTGTTTCAGGTAAAAGGATCCCAAACTTCA
>JAKSZP010004921.1:0-17182 GCA_022478985.1 Massospora cicadina
CCAATGTCAGGAAAACAAAGAGTGAAGGCCAAAGCCAACGTGACTCTTTCTGCAAAAATTAACAAAAACCCCAATAGCATTGCTGCTAACACCCGCGCTGCTGTGAAAGCCCATGGGGACCTGGAAGAGGCTTAGGGCCCAGGGGCCCACCCCCTCGCACCTAAGGTGCAATGGGGGAAACCTTCACTCTAGGGATGCTGAATATCGCCGGACTTAAGGCCTCCCCATCCCAGGCTAGGAAACTGAGTTTTTTACAAAACAATTTACCCGTGGATATCCTGCCATCCAGGAGTCCCACTGTCCACGAGGTTCTGAGGAAGCTTGGAAAACAATGCTCCTACCATCCCTAGCCTTTTGGTCAAAGCACTGTGGGGTGCTAATTCAGAAAAACAATTTTTTCAAATTCACATCCTCAGATACATTCCTAAATGGCTGAGTGCTCATTGTCACCTTCTTGTGGGCCAACGTTGTGCACACAATCATCAAAATTTATGCCCCAAACGGTGCACACAAGCGTCAGGAATTTTTCTCGTTGGTCAAATCCCTCCCGCTGCCCCCCAATTCATTCCTAGTTGGCGACATGAACTGTTGGCTAACCTCACCAACGGACTGGTGGCTGCCCTCACCCCACGCCCCACAGGGTCACGTAGAACTACGCGTTCTAAAAGCCACCCTTGGGTTAATGGATGCGCTGCTGTGACATGCCCCACTGCTCGAAAACATGATGCATCCCCACGTCCACAACGGCCAATTAAGGTCCATGACCCATATCAACCTTATTCTAATGCCGGTGAAATTCCAACCCTACATCTCCCACTTCAAAACAATGAAAATGGAATTCTCTGACCACCGACTGGTCTTGATAACATACCACTTACCCGTCACAGTTGCAAAGGCCCCACATTGGTGCAAAATCCGCCCCCCCAAGCTCGCGTCGCCAGGATTTTCCATGTGGGTGGAAGAAGCAACTTTGGCAAAATCATTTGTTGCACCATTTTATGCAGACTCCATTTTCACATGGGCAACTTTCAAAGAAGACACCATCCGCCACTATCACCATCTCTCCTCCAGATGCTCATGAGCTACATCAGCAGTTATCTCGCGCGCACTGGTGGAATTGGCCCACTTGGAGTCCAACATTCCAGCCACAGGATATAGCCCTGCATGGGGCCGGAAGTGGGTGGAGGCAGCTGCCCACCTCAACGACTAGAAAGGCAACACAAACATTGGGTTTGTGTCCAATACAGGGCCACACGCATCACTAAAGGCGACAAGTGCAACGCATACTTCTTTAAAAAATTTTTTGCACCATGCCAGAGCGTGGCCTGCACATGGGTGTAAAGATCAGATAATTCCATTGCGGACACACCAGCTGAAGTGGCAATCAAAATGCAAAGATATTACTCCGAGTTATACCGAGCTGAACCAATTCAGCTGGCTGAAATGGCGTAATTTCTCGACCGAGCTCATATCCACACCATTTTCTGATACCCAGAAATAATGAATTTAATTACTCCGAACGAATTATGGACAGCCATTCATGGTGCGCCAAACCAAAAATGTCCAGGCCCAGATGGCATTCCATATGAGTTCTACAAAAAATATTTTAAACATATATCCCCATTGCTGCTAGCCTCACTCAACCAAAGCCTGTTGGAAATGCGCCTCCTACCAGGAGGTCATGAGGCCTTTACTGTCACACTCTTCAAAAAAGGGGATAGGCTTGACTTAGCCAACTGGCGCCCCATTTCTCTAACAAACACAGACACCAAAATTTTAACCAAAATCATGGCTAACCGTTTTGGGACTGTAGCATCTGCCACCATCTCCCCAGAACAATTTGGTTTCATCCCCAGAAGGTCGATTTGGGATAACGTGCACTCTGTGACTAATGTGTGTCAGTCCACAGCATCTGGGGCACTTGTATTCTTGGACCAACAAAAGGCTTATGATAGAGTAAACTGGGAATACCTAAGGGCCTGTCTCCATCAATTCCGCCTACCCCCCCGCTTCATAAACTAGTGATGCTGCTCACGGAATCTGCAACAATGGCAGTGCGTGGCCCAGGCTTCCTAATGGAAGTAGTCCGCCCTCAAAGGGGCCTGCGACAAGGGGACCCCCTCAGCCCACTCTTATACAAATTCAGCCTTGACCCACTACTGCGAAATGTGAATGCCCACCTCACTGGGGTCCATGTGCCAGGCCAAATCCCAGTCAAGATGATGGCATTTGCAGATGATTGCGTGGTGGAGGTGTCTAATAACAAAGATGCACGCGCGCTTGAAGCCCTCATCCAGAAATATTCCCGGGTAAGCAACGCAGCACTGAATGCCTCCAAAACCAAAATCATCCTCCTTGGTCGGTTTCAGAACTGCTGGGCCCCAGCAAGTAGTTCCCAACCTGGCCCATATGCTCGCCCACGTCCACGCCTTACTAACTCAATACACACCCCTCCACTGTTGCTCCCCTTTGTACCACCTCCTACCATAGGACCGGTACGCCATCTGGGCGTGTGGATGGAGGCAGGCGGATACGCGTCAGCAGTAATGGAGTGCCATATACTGGACAACGTGACGAAGCGAATCGCCTCTCTCAGAGCCCACCCTACTACCCTCACTGGCAGGGTTGTTCTTGCCAACTCTATGCTCCTATCCAAAGTCTGGTTCAGAGCCCACGCCATCCCCTTCTCCCCAAGCCTCTTCAAATCCCTGTATGCTTTGCTGCAAGGATGGCTTTGGTCAGGCCGCCCTCCACCAGTACGGCTAGAGGTCATGTTTGGCCCTCATCATCAAGGTGGCATGGGCCTGCATGACTTCAAAGCCCATGCCGCCAAGATCCTGGGCACCTGGATCGCGGCCATCACCGCTCCTACAATCCCATCCCAACACTGGTCCTGCGTGGCCCGCTCCAACTTCTCCTGAGCCTTGGGCCTTAACAATCCTTCAAACCCTCACTCCTTGATGAAATACCTGGCTTCACACCCATTGGCCACAAGTCCTCACGGGACTAAAACCCACTACAAACGAATCCTACTCTCCATGCGAAGCGCAGAGTGGAGAATTCGTATTAGTGGACATACAACCCAAAGAGGCCGCCCCTCCCCTCAGTTCACACAAGAGGTACATGGGCTACCCATCCATGATGGCGTGATCCCCATTCGACCCCAAGTCCTATCCAGGGTGGACTACCTGGACATGATGGACATCCCATATTCCACTGAGACCCAAACGACTATCTGGAAATACGCACACCATCCTCTGTTGCAGCCTCAAGTCCGCTCCCATGTGTGGCGCTGCCTGAGGCGGGTGTATCGTACAGCTGAGCGCTCTAACGCTTTAAACTAATCCTGTGTCGTGTGTGGCCAGTATGGAACGCTGTTCCACCGCCTGGAGATTTGCCCCACCTCTAAAGTAATATGGCGCGAAGTCCAACGTCTGCTAGGCCAGGATCAAACGCATCCCTTCAGTCTGTCAAGAGATATGTTTGCTTCATCAATGGCCTCCCCCTCCCACCCTCCCTCTGTGCTCTGGTGGTTGCAATCGCCATGTGGACTATCCACACGATTGTCTTGGATGCCATCGCTGGATCCATCCCCACCCTCCCTGAAGCTGTCCACAGATTCCGGTCTCATTTGGTGGATCACTTTCAAGCGTGGATGTTTGGATATCTCCCACCGCGTCGCCAACAGCTGGTCTCCTCCTGGTTCCCAGTCTGGTTCATCAAATCAGACCCCTTCCTCCACATGTGCTCAATAGTGGCTACGGCCCCTTCACGTTCCGTTCCCCCTCCCCATAAGTGGCGTTCCCGCTGGTAACAAGAGATAGCATCGCTTCTCTGGGGTGCCTCACATGGTACTAAGTTTTGTCTCTTCTGAGTCATATTTGGAAGTGTATGTCCCATGGTCGGCCTTCCCCGCAATAAATTTAAAATTTAAAATTTGTAGCAATTCATCAAGTCCTTTTGATTTTGGCCTTTTTCATGGCAAAACTGTTGTTGAAGACAAGAGCTT
The DNA here is from genome assembly GCA_022478985.1 of Massospora cicadina. Lineage (NCBI taxonomy): Eukaryota > Fungi > Entomophthoromycota > Entomophthoromycetes > Entomophthorales > Entomophthoraceae > Massospora > Massospora cicadina. Next base: position 4,010 of record JAKSZP010004921.1, read on the forward strand.
GTAATTTGATTAAGCTATCTGTAAGCTTCTTGATGTATTAAGGATAATAGTTTTTACCAGGCTCCTCTAGGTCTGAATATAATAGCGTTGGTAGGACTGGATATCTTCCATATAATACTTGAAAATGGGACATTCTGGTTGACAAATGATAGGAGATATTGTAGGCAAATACAGTTAAACTTAAATAAATATCCTATTTATATGTATTGCTGATGTTAATTTCCTAATAATGTTCACTAACGTCCTCTTTGCGCGCTCAACTGTACTATTAGTTTCAGGATAATAGGAAGCAGAAAGCACACCTCATACATCCATTAATTGGTTGAGCTTGGCAAGGACATTGACAGTAAAGATTGTTCCATTATTGGTCAGTATAACCTGGGGACATGCATGCTTGTGGATGATGTTTTCAAGGATGAACTTGACCATAGTTGCCGCTCCAGCTCCCAGAATAGCCTTGGCCTTGACCCATTTGGTCAAGTGGTCAATGGCTACAATAATGTACTTAGACTTTGTATTTCTTGTTGAAAGTGGGCCAACAACATTAATAGATCTATGTAGCAAGCAAACTTGGGCTGAACCATCTGGTAAGATATGCTTTTTTTGGAACAGTTTTTTGCTTGGAACTCCGCACAGCATTCTAGAATTTCTTGAATGTCAATATGCACGACTTCCAATAGTAGTGAATTGCTTCAGATGCTCTTTCATCTTTTTGAATCCTCCATGCCCTTGGACTTATGTGCCACCATTAATAGGTCTGTTCGGGCCAAGGACCTTGGGAAAATATACTTCAAGCCTTCAATGATCTTGTAAAGCATCATGTTTTTGATAGTTGTATTTTTCATAAATCATATAATTTTTTAGACAAATTTGGGCTCATCTTAGTACTCTTTGCTGATCGTTTCTTAAACAAATCATCAACGTCCTAAATAAGTGTTGCGATGGTGGGAAAACAGGATAGGCAATTGGCGTTTTGATGTTTTGCCTCAGCTCAATGCTCAATTGTGTAGTCAAAGCTTGAGAACTTTAATGACCAGTGGGCTAATCAGTCATCAAGCTCTCTAAAGTTGTTCAGCCATCTTAGGGAAACATGATTGGTCACAACTCTGAATTAATGTCATGGAGGTAGACTCAAAAGAGCTTGCAAGAATATATAATGGCTTTGCATTCTCATTCCGTTACTGTTTAATTTCTCTCATGAACAATTAAAATACAACTATCAAAGGCAACTGGATGTTCTTCATCTATCCCAAATTGGGATACATGTCACCCACTGCTGTTAGGGATGCGTCAGTTTGGACAATAAATTTATGGTCAAAGTCTGGGTATTAAAGAACAGGCGCGTCCAATAGGGCCGATTGGAGTTGGTTAAATGCATTCTGGCAAGTTTGAGTCCAATTGAATGAGAACTTATCTTTAAGTAGATAGGAAAGCGGATAACTAAGTTGTGCAAAAATCAGCAATAAATTAGCGATAGTACCTATCATGCCTAGAAATACTTGGATTTGCGCTTGTATTTTGGGCAATTTAAAATTTTGGAGATGGCATCCAGCCTAGAGGGTTGAGGCTGAAGACCCACTTTGTCAATTACAAATCTGAGGTATTCCAGTTAGTCTTTGAAGAACTGGCATTTTCTGGGCTTGATTTTTAAGTTTGCAGCTGTTAGCCTTCTGAAAACCTCCTCTAAGTGTTCCAGGTGGTCGTCAAAATTGTGGCTGAAAACTTTGATATCATCAAGGTACACTAGCACACATGAATTCTTCAAACATCCCAGAATTGTGTCCATAGCCCTTTGTAAGGTAGCCGGGGCATTGCAGAGCCCTTGAGGCATCCTCGTTGGCTGAAATAGTCCCTCTCGGTTATGATTGCACATTTCTCGCGCTCCTTTTCAGGAAGATATTTGCCAATATCCGCTGATAAGGTCCATTACTGAGAAGAACTTTGCGCCCCCTAGCTTATCCAAGGCATTGTCGATTCATGGCAGAGGGTTTGAGTCCTTCTTTGTGATTTTAGTTTAATTCCTGATAATCAATGACCTTTCAATTGCTTCCATCCTTCTTCTTCACTATTAAAATTGGTGCCGCCCATGGACTTTTTGAGGATACTAACATGTCACAATCGATGAGTTTCTAAATCTCTTTAGATACAGCTTCTTCTGATGATTTTGAGCATCTAATAGGGTGTAATTGAATTGGTTTATCTTCTCCAATATTAAATTTGTGGGTGACATCCTTGGAACATCTTAAGTCAAAATCATCTTGTGTGAATATTTACCAATATTTAGAGAATAACCCCTGAGCTTGGTTCTTCTCAGAGTTGGTCAGGTTGCTTAAATCGGCCATAGGGACGACATTATTGTTACTGACTAAGTCCTTCTTGGGAAGCCCCAATTTGATAAAAGTTCCAAACTCATGGAATGAGTGAATTTCTGAGGTAAGGAACAGGCGAAGAAATGCGATTGTTTGATGTCACTTGACTGAGATGGGCCAATTTTTTAGGTTTGCACACAATATGTGGATTTTTTATGGCCATTAATGATAATACCAGGGGCAATGTTTGGTTCAATTCACGATTTATACCATGATTGATATACTTCACCAATAAGTCCTTCTGGGATATTAATTGTTAGTCCCGTTGGGATGATTACTTAATCTTTGGATGGTATAGATGTGCTGATTTGACCAAAGTGGGATGACCTTTTACTCATTAATCTGGGTGGGTAGTGTTTATTCTTGAAAGCACTTTAAATACCCAATCAGGACTATTAATCTTTGTAGGCTAGATTTATAAGTGGCTGGGTTATTTATTCAACTTTCCTAGCCCTATTATAGTAAAGCGGGATAGCCTGGCCAAGAATGGTGAGATTATCGTCCTTATATTTGGTAACAACTCCAATTATCCTTAGGAAATCCGTCTCAATTATAATATTGTAGTTTATATTCAGCAACACTATGGAAGGTGTTGTCACTACAATATTTTCAAATTTGAGAGATAGGGTACTGTATGTGCCCAGAAATATAGTTTCATGCGCTCCAGCTTTATTATATTTTGACAGTGGGCAACATCGGGGCAATTTTCAGTTTCAACCAACTTTGTGCTGACTATATTGATAGGAGAACCACTATTGACGATTGCCCAAACTAACAACTTGTATACTGCTATATCCACCTTAGTACAATTGGAGTAGTATCCAAAGGTATTTATTGTGTGAATACTGTGACTGTTACCAGATTCCAGGTATGATTTTAAACTTAAGCGAATATCTGGGAAGTTATCTTCTAAGGTCTTCATTGGAATGGCTACTTGTATGTTATTAAGCGAAAGTAGGTCAGAACATCCAGGTTAAAGGTCTAAACTCTGATCAATAATATGTTTTGAATGAGGTTTTGACACCTCTGCTAAGGATTCTTTGGTAGTTTTCAAGGGTTTAGTTGCTTTTTCTGTGGCCCAAGTAGTGACCATCATGACATGATTAGCCACAATATGGTGGAGGTTATCTTTGGCGACATCTTCAGCCCTAAAGAGCTCATCAGGATCAGGTGGAATTGTTTGAAGATTGGTGGAGTTAGAGTATTCCGCCTCTACTCATTCTGCTCTTTTCCCACCTCACTGTCAATCTTGATTTCTAGAGCAACAATGACCTTATGCTTTTTGTTGGACCATCTGTAGCATTGGTTAGCAAAATGCCCCTTTCAACCACAGTTGTGGCATGTAATTGGCCCTGTTTTCTGCTTTTGCTTGACTTTTTGGTTCTTATCTAGGAAATTTTTCCCCCCTAGTTGGACATAGTATTGCTTTTTGGGCCCAAAAATCGGGATTTTTGCTGATCCTTGGGCCAATCAGAGGTATTTTAATTATGGGAACAGCATCTCAAGATAACTAGTAATCTCTTGAATTACATGCTTCAATTGAATGCAGGTATCATTACATTGTGCAGTTCACGGAAGGGCATAACCAAATGTTCCAGTGCAATCTTAGCGTCAAACTTATCTATTGCATTGCACCCACGCAGAACTTGTGTTTCATGGAAAATCTGTCCGCAAAGTCCTTAGTCTCATTATGCTTGATTTCAATATTAAAAGCTCTCTTTTCAGAATTTTAATTCCTTAGGCCCTCCAAAATTTTCGTCACTGCAATTTTGGCATCCATATAGGATTAATCGTCACCAAAAAGAGCATAATGAGGTCACAGCTATGGGCATCAAGTGAGTTGATCAGTGCTGATCCTTTGTATGGTCTGATGCTCCCCTCATTGCTTTTTCAAATAATTGAGGAAAGATTGGTCATTCCCATCCTTATTAAACTTTGGTAAATCAAATGGTTTAAAGTCATCTTGCCCTGTTTTGGGCATAGGAGTTGTACTTCTTCTTGAACTTCTTGATGTATTATTTAGAATTGGCCCTCTTTCCTGTCGGGGAGTATCTGGAGTCAGGATTGATGCCAGAACTCTAGGCATAGGACAAATGGTGAAAATATTAGTTTCTGCATTGGTGTTGATTTCTAATGATTTAAACTCATGTTATTTCTCTGAACTACTGGATTCTAATGCTTGAATTCGGCCCTTAGTTGTTTTTTCTAAACTTTTTTTGGCCAAAGGATCAGAGCTTTTTCCAATTTCTCTTTTGTCAAGGCTGGGTGAGCACTGGCAACTGTGTTTTTTGAGGGATTCAAGTTTTTTGAGGTTGTCATACTCCTCTTCAAATAAAGCTTGGTTGGGCGTTATGCGTCTAATATCTTTGGCCATTCTGTCTACTTAGGCATTTGAAGTTAATAATTACATTCTGAGTTCCAAATTCTACTGAGGAATTTCATTATTTCTGGCCTGCAATCTTGACACCACAGTCAAAATTTTGATAGCCCTTCTTTGATATGGACATCCTCCTCATCCCTATTTGGGATGGCTGGTTTTGCTGCAAAGTCTTTTGTTTTTGTTTACAGTATCCAGATTGACCCAAATATAATTCTCAAAAGTCATCGTGCTTTGCATTTAACTCCAGGTGATTTCTTTGGCCCAAAGTGGCATGTATGGTAAGTCATTATGACTGAGACAATAAGTAATCATAATGAGTTTCCAGTTATCAACAGCGGTTATTCATATTTTGTACCCATTTGTGTGATGGCCCATGCCGAGCAAAAGCTTCTGCGGCTATCTTTGGGACTCCTTTGTCTAGAAGCTCCTCGTGGGTGTTTAATCTCCCATGAGCTTCATTGGCAAGTCCTATATTTTCCACAATTGCATTTTGGACTTCTGAAAAACTGGAATTTAGTTTGTCTAGTAGAGCATTTTGGTAAGATTGTTCCTCCCCTTGAACACAGTAGCGTCCTTGATTTCCAGATTTTGTCTAGCAATGATTCTCTGGGTATGCTTGATTAAGGGTTGAACAAAGGTAAAGGAATTCGTTAGTTGCTTGACTGACTGTAAGACGTTTGGCAAGAGATACCATAGTTGCATCGTGAAACTATCATATATGTCTACTTCTTGAGTGGCTGATTTTTAGGGTAGTAGAACAGGCCAAAGGATGGAACTATTTGTGAAGTACCAATCCTAAAACCCTGTTATAGGGTTTTCAGCATAGCTTTTATGCTTGTAGATGTAAACCAATTGGAATTTTTGTATCTGCATTAGCTCCCCCACTGTGATAAGATCCAGGGAGTAGGAGGTACCCGCTTCAGAGCCTTGGCAGCTAGTATTAAAATAATCCGAGATTTCCTGGTTGCTAGTTTCCATCTTGTTGTCACTTTCTCATATGGGCAAATCTGCCATGAACTGGTTATGTAAATCCATTATGGAGAGTGTCACTGGCTTTGATTGAGCAACAGTTGTGACAATCTGAGGATCGCTCACTTGATAATTAGATTCCTGCACACTTAATTGGAAGAAAGTTTCTTTAATTAATCCTTGACTTTTCCAGCGGCTTACAGTATTTTGACCTTTCAGAAATTCACTAGGTGTATTTAAATAGCCCTGACTCTTCTGGTCAATTTTGGGCGTAATTTTCCCCCTCTATAATTGGAAACTTCTTCTAATGCAGGCTTAGTTACAAGCTGAGGATTCAGCGCTTCCAGCTTGTAGACAATTCTCCAAAAAATATGCCGATAAAAAACTAGGAAAGAGCTAAAATATAATATTTCTTAGTTTAAGAGTATTTTACTTGATGATCTTCATTAGGCCAGGCGCCAGTATTTATACCTCTAGGGCATCTCCTGGCCACATTTGAGCACAAAATTTCAATAGATATTCTATCACCTCAGTTCAGCTCTTGAACTGATACAACTGAGACCTATTCTTAGGTTTATTGGTGGCAAAATACTCTCAAAATCAGGAAGATTTCAGGGACAAAAAAATTAAATAAAACATGCGCAATTTCCTAGTTTCTTTCTGATTTGAGTTTCGTCATACTGCTGACAAAATAAACCTTTTGTGAAATTCTTGCATCAATGGAAGTAAATAAGTACCCCTAATTGGGATGTCAGCAGGCCACTCTTTTGATAGCACTAGGTACTCCCATTTGGGCGGTCTATGTGCAAGTGCTATTGTGCTGATTACATGGATTGATATAAAAAATTTTGCCCTAGGGAGAGGAAATTAATTACATTATTATTAATCAAATTGTCCGTGGGACTTTTAAATGTTAACTTCAAGTTGGTCAAGAATAATTTTATATACTAGATGTTTGATATTGTTCCCAATAATTGGGACCAATTGCTGAGATTTGATGCAATGATAATTAGCCTTAATGGGCAAAACTTTTCTTTCTCGTTGCAAATACTTTTGCAACCCATTCAATTCAAGACTAAATCTAGTTTGATAATCTCATAGAGGGTGTTAGTCTGCGCCCATGTCTGGGAGCAATTGGGCAAGCAGGGCAAGAGGAGCAGGCGGAAGGCCCGCGGCCTCTAACATTCGAAAACGCCCTGGAGAATCTGGCGGAATAGAAAAAAATCTAAAAAACTGGCGGTCACAATTTCCCCAGAGATACTCGCGTGGCAAGCACGATGCAACCAGTACATCAACACGCCACATTCCCAGCCACTTTTGTCGGTGGAATTCGGAGTCCATGTGTATCTGGACATCCAAAAAACGAGCCCTATGGGAAAAATTTTGTGAAGATGTACACAAAATTTTCCTGACCGCGGTGTACGTTGCACCTCACTCTATGTCGCGCAGTTGGCTGGACCTAGGTTTCAAAAGCAAAATAGCAGCAGACGAGGCTGCAGTGGTGCGCATAGTGGTTGACCTCCCCAAAGGGCAATGGGTCGTTGAAACTAAATGCACCAGATGGACAAAAATCAAACAAAATTTTCCTCACGTTTGACTTTTTGCCTACTACGGTAAAACGTGACATTTTGGATCAACACCTGAAAGATGGTCTCACCATATATGGCGAAATACAATCTTTCAAAATGCAACGTTTCACGCTGATGCCACACCTGTGCACTGGCAAAGCCATCGCAGTTCTGACCCCAACTGAGGAGATCGCGAAGGACCTAACCCAGATCCCACACTCCACCTTTATTGACATTGCAGGGCACACCACCCACCCATTCTGGGTGACCGTGGACAGCGCGCCCCCCATTTGCACCCACTGTGACGCGTTCAGCCATAAGGTGCACACATGCCCCATCAAAGAGGGCGTCACATTATAAGAGCATCCCTCGGCGGCCATGGCCAGTGGAGAGGTGCACTACGAACCAACCACAAGCACCAAGGAGGCTTTCCCATGGGGAGCAGAAGGCTGCTACCTATTGGTAAAGCCCATCTCCCCGCAGGAGAGACAGAAGGCCAAGCAGGCCCATAGGACCGCGGCCAAGGAAGCGGCCAAGGCCACCACCACCATCCCACACTCACAACGCCAGGAGGACATGGAGACCTTTGTGGTGGAAGCAACTTGGGAATCTATCACCCAATCAGATTGGGAGGCCCATGCCAAATGGGCCACTCAATCTGAGGATCTGATGGGAGATTCGATCTTACCCAATCGCTGCACCCAAGCCCAGGTCGAAACTGACTTGGGACCTATCCCAACCGAAATTTTTTTGCCCCACTCGACGGTGCACCAAACTTATCCACACCGCAAAAAATTCATCTGATGTCAGGAAAACAAAAAGTGAAGGCCAAAGCCAATGTGACTCTTTCCGCAAAAATTAACAAAAACCCTGATAGTGTTGCTGCTGATACCCACGCTGCTGTGAAAGCCCATGGGGACCTGGAAGAGGCTGGTGGGCCCGGGCCCACCCCCTCACACCTAAGGTGCGAAGGGGGAAACCTTCACTCTAGGGACGCTGAATATCGCCGGACTCAAAGCCTCCCCGTCCTGGGCAGGAAACTGAGTTTTTTACAAAACAATTTACCCATGGATATCCTGGCCATCCAGGAGTCCCACTGTCCACGAGGTTCTGAGGAAGCTTGGAAAACAATGCTCCTACCATCCCTATCCTTTTGGTCAAAGCACTGTGGGGTGCTAATTCAGAAAAACAATTTTTTCAAATTCACATCCTCAGAAACATTCCTAAATGGCTAAGTGCTCATTGTCACCTTCTCATGGGCCAATGTTGCACACACAATTGTCAACATTTACGCCCCAAACGGTGCACATGAGCGTCAGGAATTTTTCTTGTCAGTCAAATCCCTCCCACTACCCCCCAATTCTTTCCTAATTGACAACATGAACTGTTGGCTAACCTCACCAATGGACCGGTGGCTGCCCTCACTCCACGCCCCACAGGGTCACGTAGAACTACGCGTTCTAAAAGCCACCCTTGGGTTAATGGATGCGCTGCTGCGACATGCCCCCCTGCTCAAATACATGATGCGTCCCCATGTCCACAACGGCCAGTTAAGGTCCATGACCCGCATCGACCTTATTCTAGCACCGGCGAAATTCCAACCCCACATCTGCCACTTCAAAACAACGAAAATGGAATTCTCTGACCACCGACTGGTCTTGATAACATATCACTTACCCGTCACAGTTGCAAAGGCCCCACATTGGTGCAAAATTCCCCCCCAAGCTCGCGTCACCAGGATTTTCCATGTGGGTGGAAGAGGCAACTTTGGCAAAATCATTTGTTGCACCGTTTTGCGTGGACCCCATTTCCACATGGGCAACTTTCAAAGAAGACACCATCCTCCACTATCGCCATTTCTCATCCAGACACTCATGAGCCACATTGGCAGTTATATCGCGCGCGCTGGCGGAATTGGCCCACTTGGAGTCCAACATTCCAGCCTCAGGATATAGCCCTGCATGGGGCCAGAAGTGGGCAGAGGCAGCCGCCCACCTTAACGCTCTTGAAAGGTTACACAAACATCAGGTTTGTGTCTAATACAGGGCCACATGCATCACTAAAGGCGACAAGTGCACCGCATACTTCTTCAAAAAAAATTTTGCACCATGCCAGAGCGTGGCCTGCACACAGGTGCAAAGATCGGATAATTCTATTGTGGACACACTGGCCGAAGTGGCAATTGAAACGCAAAGATATTACTCCAAGTTATACTGAGCCAAACCAATTCAGCCAGCTGAAATGGCTGAACTTCTTGACCGAGCTCATATCTGCACCATTTTCTGATACCCGGAAATAATGAATTTAATTACTCTGAACAAATTATGGACTACCATTCGCGGTGCGCCAAACCAAAAATGCCCAGGCCCAGATGGCATTCCATATGAGTTCTACGAAAAATATTTTAAATATATATCCCCATTGCTGCTAGCCTCACTCAACCAAAGCCTGTTGGAAATGCGCCTCCTACCAGGAGGACATGAGGCTTTTACAGTCACACTCTTCAAAAAAGGGATAGGCTAGACTTAGCCAACTGGTGCCCCATTTCTCTAACAAACACAGACACCAAAATTTTAAAAATTATGGCTAACCGTTTAGGGACTGTAGCATCTGCCACCATCTCCCCAGCACAATTTAGTTTCATCCCCAGAAGGTCAATTTGGGATAACGTGCACTCTGTGGCTAATGTGTGTCAGTCCACAGCCTCTGGGGCACTTGTATTCTTGGACCAACAAAAGGCCTATGATAGAGTAAACTGGGAATACCTTAGGGCCTGCCTCCAACAATTCCGCCTACCTCCCCACTTCATTAACTGGGTGATGCTGCTCACGGAATCTGCAACAATGGCAGTGCGCGGCCCAGGTTTCCTAACGGAAGTAGTCCGTCCTCAAAGGGGCCTGCGACAAGGGGACCCCCTGAGCCCACTCTTATACAACTTCAGCCTTGACCCACTACTGCGAAATGTGAATGCCCACCTCACTGGGGTCCATGTGCCAGGCCAAATCCCAGTCAAGATGATGGCATTTGCAGATGATTGCGTGGTGGAGGTGTCTAATAACAAAGATGCACGCGCGCTTGAAGCCCTCATCCAGAAATATTCTCGGGTAAGCAACGCGGCACTGAACGCCTCAAAACCGAAATCATCCTCCTTGGTCAGTTTCAGAACTGCTGGGCCCCAGCAAGTAGTTCCCAACCCAGCCCATCTGCTCGCCCACGTCCACGCCTTACTAACTCAAAACACACCGCTCCACTGGTGCTCCCCTTTGTGCCACGACCTACCATAGGACCGGTACGCCATCTGGGCGTGTGGTTGGAGGCAGTTTGATACGCGTCAGCAGTAATGAAGTGCCATATACTGGACAACGTAACGAAGCGAATCGCCTCTCTCAGAGCCCACCCTACTACCCTCACTGGCAGGGTTGTTCTTGCCAACTCAATGCTTCTATCCAAAGTCTGGTTCAGAGCCCACGCCATCCCCTTCTCCCCGAGCTTCTTCAAATCCCTGTATGCTTTGCTGCAAGGATGGCTTTGGTCAGGCCGCCCTCCACCAGTATGGCTAGAGGTCATGTTTGGCCCTCATAATCATGGTGGCATGGGCCTACTTGACTTCAAAGCCCATGCCTCCAAGATCCTGGGCACCTGGATTGCGGCTGTCACTGCTCCTACACTACCATCCCAACACTGGTCCCGCGCGGCCCGCTCCAACTTCTCTTGAGCCTTGGGCCTCAACAATCCATCAAAACCCCACTCCCTGATGAAATACCTGGCTTCACACCCATTGGCCACAGGTCTCACGGGACCAAAACCCACTACAAACGAATCCTACTCTCCATGCGAAGCGCAGAGTGGAGAATTCGTATTAGTGGACATACAACCCAAAGAGGCCGCCCCTCCCCTCAGTTCACACAAGAGGTACAGGGGCTACCCATCCATGATGGCGTGATCCCCATTCGACCCCAAGTCCTATCCAGGGTGGACTACCTGGACATGATGGACATCCCTTATTCCACTGAGACCCAAAAGACTATCTGGAAATACGCACACCATCATCTGTTGCAGCCTCAAGTCCGCTCCCATGTGTGGCGCTGCCTGAGGCGGGTGTATCGTACAGCTGAGCGCTCTAACGCTTTAAACTCATCCTGTGTCGTGTGTGGCCAGTATGGAACGCTGTTCTACCGCCTGGAGAAGTGCCCCACCTCTAAAGTAATATGGCGCGAAGTCCAACGTCTGCTAGGCCAGGATCAAACACATCCCTTCAGTCTGTCAAGAGATATGTTTGCTTCATCAATGGCCTCCCCCTCCCACCCTCCCTCTGTGCTCTGGTGGTTGCAATCGCCATGTGGACTATCCACACGATTGTCTTGGATGCCATCGCTGGATCCATCCCCACCCTCCCTGAAGCTGTCCACAGATTCCGGTCTCATTTGGTGGATCACTTTCAAGCGTGGATGTTTGGATATCTCCCACCGCGTCGCCGACAGCTGGTCTCCTCCTGGTTCCCAGTCTGGTTCATCAAATCAGACCCCTTCCTCCACACGTGCTCAATAGTGGCTACGTCCCCTACACACGTTCCCTCCCCTTCCCATAAGTGGCGTTCCCGCTGGCAACAAGAGATAGCATCGCTTCTCTGGGGTGCCTCCCCTGGTACTAAGTTTTGTCTCATCTGAGTCATATTCGGAAGTGTCCATCCCATGGTCGGCATTCCCCGCAATAAATTCGAAATAATTAGCCTTAATGTGCGAGTGTATTCAGCCCAAGCTTTTTGATAAAGTACTTTTATTGAATTGACATTGAAATATTTGGCTCAAGCCGTGTAGTTGCAATAGGCTTTGATGTGAGAATTAGGGTTTAGCTCGAGTATTGGGAGGATAATTGGCCCAATCTGATGGTTTTCAAAAGGTTTATTTTTGAGTTAACCACAACAATCTTACATGTAAGGTAGCTTCATTTAACTGAAGGTAAGTTCATTGCTCTTTGTTGCCAGCTTGTTTCACAATCCCTGGGGTATTTAAGTCAGCTGATAAAGTCCCTGTGTGATAGCTATTGCACATTTTTCTAGATCCTTTTTTGAGAAAAGAAATTTGCTAACATCCCAAAATTAAGCCCATGCCAAAAATTATGACATTGCCTAAGCAATCAAGTATGTTGTAAATCTTTGGAATCGGATAATAATACTTTTTAGTGATTTTGTCTAAATAATGATAATTCATCAGTGCTCAATTTGATTAGTATTTTCTCTTATCAATTATTATTGGACTCTCACATTAACTTGATAACGGAATGAGAAGTCCATACTCACCTAGCTTGATGACTTCTTCGCTGACCACAGCTTCAGCAGTTCTAGACGGCGGACCAGTCTCATCCTTCTTGTTAAGTAACTTTTTCAGTGTCATTCTTTTGGATCACTTTTATCATGCATCCCTGGTTATGGTCATTAGGTTGAGTATCTCCTGATATCTCTCAAATAATTAAAGCACATCTCCTTTTTGCTGCTCTGATAATTCAGCAAGCTTCTATCAATTGACAAAACATTAAAACCATCAGAAGTTTCTGCTGGTAATCTATCTCAGTTTTTGTTCTAAAATCATGGAACTTACTGACCTCTACCATTAGATTAAATGTGTAGATGTGATAACTTTATTTTTTCCCTATCTTCATCAGTATTCCAATTAGCCAGTATAAAACTTATTCTCCATGTCCCAGCATAATGTATTTTGGCGCTACCCATGGCTTGATTATCAATCTCCTCCATGGCTAATGACTTCTCCATATAACTGCTCTGAGATTTTGAGCACTTAGCTTGTGTTAATGATTTCTTGTGCCCAAGTAGTATATTACTCATTGTTTTCATTCTCAAGGGTATCCCACGATTTTCTAGGATTTCCTT
>JAKSZP010004922.1:0-17120 GCA_022478985.1 Massospora cicadina
GAAGGTGGAATGCCTGTAGTCTTGACAAATCATCCGCATTGAGGTGTTTATCTCCTACTCAATGTATGATTTTGAAATCATACCCTTGGAGGAGGACAGCACAACGGGCAAAGCGTCTATCTGGATCTTCAGGTCTCTCAACCAGCGGAGTGACACATGATCTGTGACTACTTTGAAATGTACTCCATATAGATAGGGTCTAAAGTGCTTGACTGCTCTGATTACTGCGAGGCATTTGCGTTGGTAACTGTGTATTCCTTTTTGGCCTTGATGAATACTTTGGAGTAACTAATCAGGTAATCTACCCCATTAATATCTAGTTGTTCTAAGATTGCACTGAGTCCCACATCACTAGCATCAGTGTACAAGTAGAAGGTCCTGTTAAAGTCTGGATAGTCCAAGATTGGTGCTTCTACCAATCATGCCTTCAACTCCGTGAATAACCGATCCTGCTCCTGCTCCATGCTGCATTCAAAATTTGTTTCTTTAGTCACCATGTAGGTAAAGGCGCCGCTAAGTCCGTGAAATGGGGGATAAACTGACTGTAGTACCCTACCATTCTGAGGAATACTTGAAAGTCCCTCATACTCTTGAGTGGCTCCATTGCCACAATTGCATCCACTTTTCCGTTCTGAGTCTTAATTCCAGATGAGCTAATATTGTGCCCCATGAATTCCAGCTGCCTCTTTAGAAAGTACACTTGCTTCTCTTCAGTTTTAAGTTGGATGTGCGCAGCTGCTTATAGACCTTCCAGAGGTGCTACAATTGTTCTTAAAATGTACAACTAAACATAGTGATGGTGTCAAGGTAAATCAGTACACTTGATAAATAGAGATTGCTGAAGATGCAATCCATCACTCACTGGAAGGTTACAGGGTCGTTACATAGCCCCTGCAACATCCTAAATGGTTCAAACGACCTTTGGCTGCTGATTAAGGCGCATTTTTCCTGGTCCTCAGGAGAGAGATCCATTTTTCAGTAGCTGCTGTCTAGGTCCATAGCTGAAAAGTATTCTAAACTCCCAGGCGCTTTAAAGCATCATCAATTCATAGCAGCGGGTACAAGTCCTTCTTGGTAATCTCGTCTTAAGCGGCAATAATCCATGACAACCCTATGGGTCAAATCTTTCTTACACACCAGCAACAAAGGAGATTCCCGTGGGCTCTTTGATGGATAGATTAGCCCGGTTTTGGCTAATTAATTGAGCTCTTTCATGATTATTGTTTCCTCTTTCTTCAAACGGTGGTGTGATTTGAACTTTAAGGGGATAGCTGAACTGGTGTCCATCTTATGGACCTCCTCTTTGCACAGGTCATATTCGTTGGAGCCAGAGATGAAGATGTCATTAAATTTGTTCAAAAGTTCGTCCAACTCTTTTAACTGCTTAGGGGTCACATCCCCAAACCTGAGCTCATCAAAACCTCCTAATGCGTGGATGGACTCAGTATCTTGGCAACTTGCAGGCAAGCCAGTGCTACAACTTGTTCCTTTTCAACTTGTATTGGTTGGGTAGTAATGATCCCCAAAACAAGGCTTAGCTCTCCAGAGTAAGTGGTATCATAGAATCCTGATAGTACTCTGGGCTCTTGCTCTTGGATCTTGTCTTGGCTGTACTTTTTCAATATTGTGTCAGTATGAATCTTAACAATGATTGACAAGGTCATTCTTCTTTGGTCACTTGGTCTAATTTTTATGCTTTCACTAGCACTCAGAGGAAGCTCTTCCTCTGCACTCAATGTAGGCGGTGATTGTTTACATTCTTCTCCGTTAAGGTGTAATGAAGAGATGGATTAGTTGTTCTGCTTCAAGCAATCATGTACGCTGTTTTTGAGGCTTAACAACTTTGTCCTTGAACACCAGGGGGAGTTGGTAGCTCAGAATGCTAACTTTTCTAGTGGTAAAGTCAATCTTCACCAAAAACTCTAGTAGAAAATGTGTCCCAATCAGAAAATCATAGTGGTAGTTGTTAAGTACCACTGCCAGTGCCACCAGGACCATGCTCCAAAATTGTAAATGCAAATCAGAATAAGCTCCTAAGGTTCAGGTAATTTCAGATCCAATGGTATGATATTTCAAATTGTAGTCAATGTTGGGCATAAACTTGAGCTTCTTCATGTCTTTGGAGGAGATAATGTTCACTGGAGCCCCAGTGTCCAGTACTGCCACTACGCGCACCTTCTGGATGATAACTTTCACCTTTGTTTTGCTCTCTCCATAGGGGTTTTCAGTGGCCAGGACATCAGTTCCAGATTCCTCAAATTGTTTCAAAGCAACAGCACTCGTATTAGCCTGATTAGTGTCTTCGCCATCTGGTGCCATATTCTTAAAGGTAGAAGTGACCAACTGCTCATCTTCTTCAACTTATTTGATCACTCATGTAAGATTATTTGCTTGGGATAAATAGGTATTGCTTGATACATATCCTTCAGTACCATAAACTCTTAACCTAGCTGTACAGCCATTATGCCATGTTCCCCTACCACATGGTAACCCGCACTAGCCAAGTCATCATCTTTATGTCCATCCTCACTTTCGGTGTGGAGGTCCACCAGATTTATGGTGTTGGGTGTGTCCTCTTTAGATATTGGCTCCTTTGTTTTGGCAGTAACAAATTTACAGGATCAAATGAAGTGCCCAATTTGGTGACATTTGTGGCACTTATCTTTGACATGGCAAGCATTCAGGCGAGTTGTTGCTCTTCTCATTGATCTTTTTGCCTTATCATTGGTGACATAAATGGTCTTATTGACTCTTCTAGGAGGTGGTGTAGGTGCCATTGACTTAAATTCAGATTTTTACGTCCCTTATACATCAAGTAGCACCTTTTTAAGCACTTTGAGGGTCGTCACACTCTTGACTGCCAAAGTCATATGCATCTTCAGATTTAGATGCATCTCCAAAGCTTAATAAAGCGGTTTTGGCGGTCAGGCAGATCCATTGTGCTTGTGGTCCACAACTTCTGGGCCTTAAGGTAGTACTGAGAAGCATAATTTGAAACTGACTTGTTTTTGCCCATTTTATTGAGAAATTTCCTGTTTCATATTTGGACATTCTGTTCATTATTAAACTTGTAAAGTAAGCTGTTATTGACTTTAAACCAATATAATCAGGTCTCAAGCTTGCTCTGAGGCTCTCATGGGCTTCTCATCTCATGTATCCTTGCACGTGGTGAGCCTTCTGTCAATCGCTAGTGCCAATCAGGGTATTTCATACATCTGGAGGAAAATAACAATCTTCCCCTCTCCAGGTATATACATGGTCTTTAAAATGTTTTCTAAAGTTAATATTTTCTTCAACAGAATTGGCGTGCATCATAGTTGGTTGAGTAGAAGTTCTGACCAGTTGTGGTAAATTCCTTTTAGTAGTCCACACAGGTGCCTCCATTTGAGCTATATGTTGAGTAGAGATAGTCTCCAGTACAGTGTGCATCAGTGCCTTCAGTTCTTCTATGCTCTTGTCCATTACAAACAGCATGTTTTCATGCTGTTCCAAGCGCTCTCCATACTCATTCAGAGCAGTGATGATTTTGCCATTCTTTTTTTGAGGAATACAAGTTTCTCCTTGATGTTCATAAATGAAGTTCAAGTTTAATAATTGGTGAGGGTCCTCTCACTATGGGTAGTGAGGCAATCTTAGATCTTCAAGAGGTCTCCTTGTCATATTTGGGATTGTTATGCAAAGTGTGCACTTCAAACTTCAGGGTACAGACTCTAGTACAGAAGGTATCCGACTTTCTCACACAGGAGTTCAGAGGAATCCTCTCCACACTCTCTGTGATACACCTCTAAATCCACATTATTGTTAACTTGCTTAGAAGAACTATTGTGATCATCGCTAGGGCCTGATGGTGCCACCCCTGTAGTGAGCACCAAAATCATTGCGCCAACCTTGGCTCTCTTAACTTTAGAGGATGACTCACTGCTCAGGGGGCTTACTCCGCGCAGATTAGACACCAGAAAATCTTTGCTAACATAACAATCGCTTTCACTAAGAAAATCCTTTCTAGATGCTACTCCTTGGTGCATCAATCTCTTGGTTAACTTGTCCATGAACGTGGCAAACTTCTTGGCACTCTTAAATCTTAACATATGTTGGAACTTGGGACTTATGAAAACCTTTTCAACCTCTTCCTTGGTGTTATCATCACCAAAGTATCCTTAACAGTGATTATCTTCTTCCAAATTGGTCAATCCCAGATTAGTTACTAGTGACAGAGTATTTGGTTAATACCAGACTGGTTACTTGCAATTACTAACACGATACAATAAAAAGTAAAACTAAAAAAATAAACTTATATTCTGTAGATAGGTTTTTTATTATGAGACACGTTTAAGTGGTTTATACTTAAAAGGAAATTTAGATATAAAATGAATGATTATTAAAAAAATATTTAGAAATTTGAGGTATCAATAATATGATATTTCAAGATCCTCAAGTCAGAGGTCTTCTGACTGCTGCTTTCATCTCCTCACTCAATTAAGCCATTTCTTGCATGCATGAGCTCCATCTTTCAGTGGTTACCCTAAACTGGATGTTCAGGAACATTTGTACTAGGCAATACTTCTGGGATTTGGCTCATTGTACTTTCTATAAATATTGCTTTATTGCCTAATTGGCAATACCCTTCTCAGCTTCAGGGTTGTTCAATGGCGCTTTATAATGCACCGCACATTATTTTTAGTGACTCTTAAAATTGGTTGATTTCTGAGTTTGGCAATAATTGCTTTTAAACTTCAGATGGCCACATTGGGAGTTTAATTTGCTCATCCTTTTGTCACTGGCGGAATGTAAATTATTTCAGACCCCCAAAGATATATAAGGTGGTCGATTTTCATAAGAAAATTTGGTGGCTTCGTCATCCTCATATCAGAAATCTTCCACCTCAGCAGGGTAAAAATTATTTCACATGAAGTCACTTCATCTTTGCTGAAAACTAGTGCTAATGACATCACTCTAATCAGACTGAAAATCTTAAGATCATCATTGCTTATAAAAGGGCCATGATTACCCCCATCTGTGGTGGCCTTGTCACCTGTACTTCCCTCGGTTTGGGTCTTTCTTGCATCCATTCCAATGGTTGAGGAATGATCAGTAGCACCAGTCATGGTCTCATCCACAACAAGGATCACTATAACAATCCCAAAGTGAAGACCTCAGCCACTTATGCCCATTGATGGATTCATCAGAACCCACATTGGCCCATCTGTTATACGCCCAAGTGGCAGCAATGCCTTCCCAACCTTTTGATAAGTCTCAAGGGTACTCCAGTTTCCTGCAAAAGAAGATACCATGTTGGCATTTGCACCATAAATAGATTTTATAAGTTTAGATGTGATTATTTCTTTTTTCCGTGGACATTCTAGTCAGCTCAAGGCAGGCTGTGGTGAATGCATTAATTAGCATGTGAGCTTTGGGGAATTTTATTATCTCTATTGGCGCAACAATTAAATATAGCAGTTACCACAGAGGCTTCTGTCATGAGGCCTCTAGGGTATCAACGGTACCCTGCCCTTATGTGAGACATTGCATTTTTCAGCCCATGGTCGTTAGTTTCACACCAATTTTTTGGTAATTCCAGACCTGCTCTACCCCATGATACTGGGAGTAGGATGGTGGCGCCAACAGTCAGTTAGTATTAACCTTGAACAGAATACACTCACCTTTATGACCTTCTATCAATCCAGCGAAATTCCGCTGCTCCCCACGCTGGCAAAAGGAAATTCTTTGGTGGCTACTATAGAATATTCCACCTTAAACAAGGTAGCTGACCTTCTCATGATACCCTTAATACTCAACCCCTACAAAGAGATTTTGACATAGACAAAGCAAATCGCTTACCACTTCATATAAAGTTTGACATTGACTTCCACTTGCCAGTGGATCTCATTGATATTAATTCATTACTTTACCCGTATATCACCGCCAAAGATCAATAAAATTTGAATTGATGAAATTATGGCTAAGGGTTGGTAATTAAAAATCTTTTATGGTGTCATCCTTATGATAAACGCTCAAAAACCTGATGGCACCACGTGGACTTGCATAAATTATGACCACTTAAATATCATCAGTTTCTGATCATACCCACATCCACTGGAGGCTGCAATCTCCAAAGGAAACCTCCAAGTCAAAAGTGTTTTCAAATTGAACCTAATAAATGCATTTCACCAGATCTGAGTGAATGAATGACAAGAATGTCTAATGGCTAATCAAACATGCCATGGCATATATCAGTTTAGGGTTATGACGTTTGAGCTTAAAAACGCCCCTGCTGTTTCAAAAAGGTCATTGACCATGCACTAGGCGGTCTCAACTTTAAGTGCGCAGTGTCATATATAGTTAGATATCCTGGCACATTCCTTTATGCCTGAGAAGAACAAAAAGGATCTTGTTTCAGTGGCTGCCGGCTTACAGCAAGTGAGTCTGCATGAAAAGCCATTGATATGTGTATTTTAAATAATTAAGTACAATTTCATGGAAACTTGGTACTCAAGGATGGCCATGCCATCGCTCCCTCAAAACTAGAAGCTATAAGAACATAGGCAACACTCGCCACCCAGAGACTGCTTTACAGTTCCCTGTAATCCGTTACCTTCTTAAAGTTTCTCATCAGCAATAACAGAAATGGCTGTCCCTCCATCTCTTACTGGGAAAAGATGCGCCATTTGTCTGGTCAGAGGAATTCTAGTGGTCTTTTGAGGCCATCAAAGAGGTTTTTACCTCAACATCAGTCTTGCAGCATGTGATGAAGGAAAAAGATTAATTGTAACATGTGATGCCTCCAGAACAGCCGTGGGGCAGTACTGCTATAGGAACATGTGGCTGAAAACACCCAGTGTCATACTTCTACAGGAAATTCACTGGTGCCAAATGATCATGGGTAATATATGACAAAAAACTGGCTGCTGTAGCGTGGGTGATGATGTACTGGTGATATATGCTGCAGGGAGTGAAGCACATGGTGACTGTGCACACAAACCACAAGTCGCTATATATTATTGCAAACTGCAGAAATTAGCTCTCAGGAAAACCAGAACGCACCACAACCTCATTAACTTCGATTTCAAATATGAATTTGTTAAGGGTCTTACACATATATCACTGGATATACTGAGCAGGAGCCTGTCCGTTGGATCCATCCCATGGAGGGGGCCAAGTTAGTTACAGCGTTTCCCACAGAACAAGTATCGCCTGAGCCACAAGCGGAATCAACAATTATCACCACAAACACAGTCCCTACAAAAGCTAAACCCCCACCCCTTAATCCCACAGTTGAACTCACCATCAACCCCACAAGCCCCACACAACAGGCTACCCCATAAAAAAGCCTTAAAAATAACGCCAAAGTTTTCCTCCTGGACGCCATAATGGATGCACAATCAGGAACCCCTGAAAGACAAGCCCCAGGAGATAAGATACGGGCGGGAAAAGCCTCTCTGGTAAGTACTTATAAAAAGACAGGAGTGATTTACTTCTGAAATTGCATATAGGTACCCAAAATTTTATGCTCACAAGTCATAAAAGAACATTATGATCCATTGACAATGGGGCACCCATGAGGCTTGAAGACCACTAAGCTAATTAAGAGAGCATATGACTGGAATGGATTGACAAAGGATTTGCAAGCCTGGCTAGAGCGTTGCCTGACCTATGAGTGATCCAAATCTGACAGGACGGGGCAAACCAGGTTGTTACATCTGCTGCAACAGGCAGCGGGAATGTGTATTTTGGTATCAGTAGAAGTTATTATTGAAATTACCATCTCAAATGGGTTTGACACGATCATGGTGGTTGTGGACAGATTCACAAAATATTGCCTGTTTATCCCATGTTGACTACAACCATGGCAGAAGACATGACCCATTTATTTGTGGCCCATTCTTTAATATGTTTAGGATACTGCATGAAATATTATGTGATGGAGAACCACAGTTTACCTCAAAGTTCTGGAATTCCCGGTGAGAAACACTACATATCAAGCATACCAATTGTCAGCGTATCACCCCCATTCCAAATGGAAAAACATAGTGGACCAATCAGTCACTCAAGCAATACCTCAGGTATTATGCCACCGCTGCTCAGGACACCTGGGCAGGAGGCCTAGCCTTAGCCCAGTTTTTGTATAACAACTCATTACATGCCTTGACAATGATGTTTCCATTGTACGCCAACTTGAAGTACAACTACACCTTCAGAATTGAGCCTTAAATATGCACAAGCATTTCTGAGGCAGATAATTTTGTAATACACTTCTGGAAGATACACCAACAAGTGCAGAGATAGCTAAAAAAGCCTACAAGGATGCCAAATGGTTTGCAGATAAAAAATGCGGAGCAGCTACAGGCTATCAGTTAGGCGATTGGGTTATGGTGGACGCTAAGAACTCAACCTCAAAGTACTATGTCACAAACTGGCCTGTAAGAGGGCAGGAACATTCCCCATAAAAAAAGTTTTTAGCAATGGGTCCTTATATGTGGAGCTACCGCTGCACTGGAGTATTTAAAGGTCTTTTCATGATTTGGCTCTGTCACCCTTCAAGGGCAAAAAGATGGCGTAAACTGAACAATATTGATAGAAGGAGCACCAGAGTTTGAGGTAAAATAGATCCTGGGCTCAAGAAGAGTCAAGCGTTGAATCCAATACTTGGTGGCATGGAAAGGGTACCCTGCCTATGACAGTAGTTAGATTCCAGCCCAAGACTGTACCAATTTCCATGTGTTAATTAACAACTTCCATGCTCAAAATCCTGCCACCTTGGTGCCCACCATTACTGAACTCCCAACTATTGAAGATATTAAACTTACTCCACCACAAAGAATTATGCTCTTGTACGTGCTCCAGAAAGAAGAGTAGACTCTATCCTTTTATAAAAGGGTAATGTAAGGGCTCCGCCACACCTATTAAATTAGACTGGACAATTCACCCTTTTTGTTCAAGGAAGGGAGAAGATCCCAAGCCTTTCCGCTGGAAAAAATAGTAGATCTAGGGCACACCCTTGACAAATGTTAGGTTTCTGCTGCCCTCTTAATCTTGATTTAACAATTGGCAAAAATTGGAAAGATCAATTCTGCCGTAAAGTTCAATTTGGATGAGAATTATGGTAAAAACGAGAAAATCAGTGATAAAATCTGCTCACAAATGAGTGGATTGAAGCCAAATCCCTAACGGTACTAAAAAATGTCAAAGTTAATCCAGCTTAAACTCTTTGACAATCAAAAATATCTTGTTAGAAAAATTGTGAGCAATGCAAGAATGCCAGAGCCCTGCAGGCAAGCGAAGTTTGGCAGCACAAACTGGAAATTGAGCAACCCACAATGTGCAATCCACAAAATGGCGCAAAGGTCCTGGCGCTTTGGAGAAAAATTTTTGTGTCCTGTCATCAGAAAACTTCTCCTTAACCCCAGTCCTTAATTCAATCAAGTTATAAAAATCCAGCGCTCTGCTAATGGTAGAGGATAAAACCTGAGGTTTTATTTGCTAAGTTATTATGTTATATACTTAATAATTTAATAATTATTCCAAAAATTTTTTTTAACTTTTTCTATAAATTTTCAAAGGGTCTGGCCACCACGAAGGAATCACCTCAACCAATGGATGACCTGCACTCATTAGTATCAATGATAGTCATGGCTGTCTCATTGGTGATTATGGCATTAGCCTCACTTAGCAAATAAAACCTCAGGTTTTATCCTCTAGGATTATTGCACACTCCATCTGACCAAGGAAAGATGTAGATTTTCAACCTGGTTTGGATAACCAATCATTTGGTACAATCTGCCATAATTATGAAGAAACAAAAATGATAATTCAACGGAAGCACCCCTGGGGATAACTGTTAGGATCAAATTTGGTGATTGAATTACTAATCCCCAATATCAAGTGCACATCCAGATGAGTCAAGGATTTGGGCTGAATGTAAACTCTGGATGGATGGAACATCTTCTTGCACCCAACTCAACCAGTCAGCTTCCAATGGTTGAAGCCTGGTCAATTTTTTACTGGCGCTCAGCCTAGTAGTCATTATGGGAATGATGTTCACTGATCACTATTTCCTGCACTTATCTCTCCGTGGATCTTATGTTAGAATTATCAGAACAGCTATTCTGTGAGGACTGAAGATGCTGTCTTGGGTATAAGAGTACCCTCAATGAAAACCAAAGCTTTCCTTGGCATGTCAAATATCTGACAAAAAGGGTGATCTGTAAAAAATGATATACCTTTTTCAGACATTTTACTAAGTATTAAATTGGCCTAAATGGGGACCTTGAGCTTGATACAAGGAATAATATGAGAGAGATAGCTAACAAAGTTTAACTGGGCTTCTAGAGCTATTATTAAAAAGCCTAAGATCTTTAAGGGTGCACATGGCATTGCTGTTTGTATCATCAAGAAAATGGAGATAATGGGTGAGAGATATGGGAAGTATTTAACGTTAAACATTGTTTACACCCAACGGACCATACTAGCTGCTTGAAAGTTGAGTCACCAGGGTTCTAGATAAATAAAATAGAGTCATCATGGTGCTTTCACAATGGTTATTATAAATGCCAGGAGAGCATTCAAACTTTACATGGTGTTTTTGTTTGGATCAAAAAAAATAAGAATACTGTGTAGCTATATATGAGTTAGATATTGTAAGATAGTGTTGCAATCTCAAAGAACATACTCACTGAAGAAAAGTTGAGCCATCAGTTCTCAGTAATTAGAAATATAGGTTATTTTTTAGGGTTAGATTCCACCATAGACATTGTAAAAGTTTTCATCTTTATATCAAGGAGAGCTGGTTGAGATTTGGTGCCAGACTTAATCACTTCTAGGCTTACTCCAATTCAATCTTGGGTCACAGTTTCCAATAAAATGTTGATTATGGACATTGTTGTAAGAATATCCACAAAAGCCTTAATCCAGGTGGTACCTGCTATCCTTTTCCTTATAAAATGTCCACTACTATTCCACTTTGTCTATCTGACTGTATGTTGAGAGATTAGGCTCTTATGTAGAGAAAGCCTTCAACTACAATGCTAAAATGGCAAAATTTTCTCCAGTTAAGTTTTCTACTGCTGCCCGATTACCCAAATCTCCACAAATCAAATCCCTTTTTAATTTTTTAAGCTAAGATCAACAACTTTTACCTTATGTATTGACTTTTAAACCCCTTTTGTAACTCTCCCTTTTCCATTTACCTGGTATTCTTTAATATAATATATTAATTCCATTTTTAAGTGAGCTCCAAGAACTCCAAGAGTGGAGCGCATCTCAATTTAAAAAGTAAATTGCAGTTACTAGAGAGCAGCCAATCATGGCGTTCTCCAACATTCCTCCTGCCTCAATTGTTATGATACTTTTGTGATATGACCCTTCCATCCCAATCCCAAACTTAGTAAAACCTACAACCCAAGAAGTAGTTGCAGTGCCCAATAACAGCGTTGCCAACCTAAAGCCATTCCCTTCATATAGGTCAGTGCTCTCATTTATGAGAATGCTGCCTATTTTCTTTTTATAACTTGCTTTGTTTTTTAGAGAAAATACATTTTTAATTTTTCTCTTTCCAATCTTTTTTAGCATTTTTCACATCATGGCGCGCGTTATGAACATTCCATGCACCCTCAAAGATGACTTACCCATCATTGGCTAGCAGGGCTTTGTGGCCATAAGATAAATAGTAATTTGGTCACTCAGGTGGTTCCAAATAAACTGCAAATTTGCAGCTAAAGCTAACTTGGGCTCCAATGTTTGTTATATGATAGGCCAGTCAAAAATAAATATTCATATGCAGCGTAACATAGACCTCATCACATTGCACTTTTATGTTCACTCAAACCCTTTCCCAACTTGTGGTTTTTAGTTGATTTATTTATCTTTTAGTGCAGTCCTTTACCCACCTCCCTTCAACCGCTTCTCATTGTGTACCAATTCTTTCTTGATGTTGTTCATCTCCTGCTTCCAGAACAAAGTCTCATTTGACTCTGACTGTTCATCTAATCTGAATGCCAATGAGCTGATTTGTCCCATGGTTGAGATCCCTCCTGTGGCTCATGAATGATTACCTTATACCCTCCATGATGAGACGTTTTTAGTTGCTTCTGTTCTTTTGCCAAATGCTGGGGCTTCCAACCCTATTACACTTTTATCCATTTGTTTCAGCTGGTTTGACCAACCATCAGTTTGTGTGATATTTATTTAATATGGGTATATTTAACTATCAATAGACATAGGAACAGTTCAGTATTATAAGTGCTCAGCGCATGGCCACAACTTTATAGGGATTCACCAAAGTTTTACTAAATTATTTTTGGTCCTTTTGGCTTTGGCGCTTCAAGTTTATTATGATTATTATGGTGGATTGAATCTGTAAAACTCCGCTGGCATTTTCTGCTACTATTAAGTTTGATCCCACCATTCTCACATGCCCCTCACACCAGCGTAATATATTCATCATAAAGATTACTATTGTTATTAGGGCCATTCTCAATTGTCTTAATTTCAGTTGGGTGATTGTGACTAAGATGGAAATATCCTAATATCTTGTAATTCTCTACCTCATTCTAATTCAAATAAACACTCCTTTATTCTAACACGTTTAAGTGCAGCTTTTTACATGTAACATGCACCAATATGAACGCTAGTGGAAGGGACATATATCAGTAAGATTGTAAGGCCTCAGGGTCAACCATCAAGCTGGATAGAAATGTGCACCATTTTAGAACCAAAAAGTATTATATTCTAAGGCCCTTCCTCTCACCCAGATCTCTGAACTAGGGCATACCTTAGATGAGAGATAAGTGGCCGCTGCCCCTCTCTGTTTGCCATATGCCTCTTCCACACTCCCCGCTTCAACCTGAATCCATCTTAGTGTCAAAAATTGGAAGTTTTTATTTGAAGAAATAATTAACTTTGTGATGATGTTAAAAAATTCAGAATCCCCACCCCACAGTAACCATTTCTTGCCCCCAACTGGTAGATAAACCAGAAGTCAATCAGAAAGAGAAAAATTCACCTAGATGATATAATTCAAGAAGTAAGCTAAAATGAAAGGGCCAAAAATGGGGATAAAATCTGACACCCATACTAAATTTAAAATGCTAATTCAGACATTTGAAAATCAGGAAATCGTCCTGAGACTTTTTCTTTTATTTTGATTGACTAAATTGAAGCTGAATTTTAATTTTTTTAATAAAAGACAAAAACAAGCTGCTCAAATTGAGCAATTGAAGACAAAATGCCAATGCCATTGATCCTGCTGCCCTGGCTTAAGATGGTGTTATGCTGCCTTATGGCATCCTTCAGCCACCACTTAAGTGCATCTGTGCTGACTCTACTAGCCCTCCCAATGTCACTGGCTGTTATGTCCCACTTCACGACTTAGCCCACCATCTCACAAGCTCACAGGTGGTGCTTCAGAGCCCTTTGGTGTATCCTTAGAGCAACCTGCATTTTGGCCTCTGGATCAAATATGGGAATATTTTCCTATATGTGAGCGCAGCCATCGTCAAGATGGCCACGGTGGTTTTCAAACCCACCAGATATATCAAATTTTGCCTTTTATGGGCTATTTTGACCTCATATTTTAATTTGAGGCTGATGCAGCGGCATCATCTAAGCTGCCAATTATTCATAAAAACATACTGATTCCCACTGTTTGCACACAGCTTCCAGATGAAGCCACTTTGGTAGTCCAGTTTGCCACATTGCCACCATCTCTTCCCCCCAAATGACTTCATTATGAACTGATGGAGGTTTTGGCCGTTTATAGCTCGCCCCATCTTGCAGTTTGTGGTTCCCAATGGGTCAGATCAGTTGGCAGGTCCTCATGCCTTTGCAATGATCCACTCCTTCCATTGTGACATCCACCTGATGATTCAACCTCAAACTGTGATCAGATCTGCACCTGATCATCCTTTTTAGGCATGTGTCAAAGATGGCTGTGCTATATGCCCCATGTGCTTCAAATTTGATCATTTGAAGTGCAAGTGCACCACTGCTTCTGCCTCAACCACTTCTGCTGCACCTCCTTCTAAAATTGGGCTGGCTTCTGCCCTGCCCAAATTTTCTGAGTGGGGCGTGATCCTCCCACCCCTACCTTGGCTAATTCTGGCGCTGCTATCAAAGCAACAGCCAATCAAAATTTAATTTTTTAAACATTTATCAGAATTATGAAATCCTGAGCCAATGGCTGAGACATTTCTGAATGAGCTGCCATGCTCAACTGTTTCAGCCAATCAGGATCTGCCACTTCACCAACTCCAGTGGCTGGCCAAGCATTAGCCATTTAAATCCATTCAAAGCGCTTGAATGAATTGATGAAATGGATCCACCTTACAATGTTAAGCCTGATTTTTCCTTGGAGGAATTTTTTGTAAATCCACCCAATTCACATCCCCACCGTTTTTGCTCTAAAAATGGTTTCCCTTAACATAAAAATATTAATAAAATGGCGTTAGAAGAATCAGCTGCTCCTGACAACATCCTTCTCTGCCATCATCTTCATGGGGCGATGGAACCCCTTTTTGAGGTTAATCCCATCCCAAATTTTCCCCATAATTTTGATGAGGATGTGAAATATGAAATTGAGAAGCTCACTTTTAAAATGAGCCATGCCTGCATTAATGCAGTAAAAACATCTCTGTTTGACCCCAATTACCCCCAAACCTGCCAGCGCATCAAGTCTTTCACTTTTTTGCCTGCTCTTATCACTTTCTCTGAGCATAAACTTGCTCAACACGTTGAGACAATGGACACCACAGGCTTCATTAATGAAGAATACCCACAATTATGCCTCAATATGCCTCATGTTGGTGATGCTCCAACCCCTATGTTGTCTGCCAAGGTCCACCAGCTTAAGCTGGCGCTGGACAAAATTTTTTCTAAAGCTTCCTCGCCTTCTGATATAGCTTTCCTAGGCTGATAACTTAGGGGCTATATTAGAATTTTTTATTTCTAATAATTCCTTTATTTGGCTCATTAACAAATAAAGATGCGTGGCAGCTCCCCTTTTGGGTTGGGCACCACTAGTGCTAAAAAAGGAAATCATCCTAAGAATAGTTTGGAAGCCTTGGTTGATACTATTGAGGCAAAATTGAGGAATGAATACAGTAATTAACACGCTTGAAAGCGGAAATTACTCCCCTCTCATGATTCAGCTTAGTAGCTTTTCATCCTTCCCTCATATAGCCCAGCACCCTGCTAACAGTAAGGTTTTGGTTATTCTTATTTCTTATTTTCCATTTTAGTATATTAAAAAATTATTATTTAAAAGACTTTCTTTGTAGTTGTTTAATAAAGTAAACATGAACACTAACTCACTGGGTTGGAGCCTTTTTTAAAACCCCTTTCAAAGTGATCGCCCAGAGCACATTGAAACCAGCAGTGCCTTGTGAACCTTGGATGCCTTTGTGGGTCTTAGCGTACCCACTCCAAAATCCAGGTCTTTCTATGGCACGCTATGTTCCTAACAGAGATTCAAATGGTAAGGAAATATTTTTCTATGTTTTGGAGCAATCCTCAGCAAAGAAGACACTGTCAGCAAGCTGGAAAGCCTTTGTCAGTAATGATACTATAATGTGCTTTTTTATAGTTATATATAAATATCTCTCCTCCCAAAAAAGGTTTCCCTTTTGCAAGTTTGCCAATGTCACTATCCTCTCACAGTATATAGTATTTTTAAGTATGAATACCTGTGCACTGAAATCTGATGCCCTGTCGCTGATTTTAACAATGTGATGCTCATTAGAGGGGTGCAATGTGTTACTTAAACATCAGATTTCTAGTATGAATCTGTAGTAGAAACGTTTTGCCATTGACTTGGCACTAAGTATTTGTATGAGATCATGGTTAAAGGAAACATGATTATTGATCATTTTCAGTTAATTGATTCCAAGAGTGAAGAGATGGATGCGCCTATGGAGGAGCTTTCTTCTTCTGATATGCTAGAATATTAATCATTAGTTTAATTTTTAAATGTCCCCAAGCCCAGAAAAAAGAAATATCTGAATGGCTGCTTCACAGTTACCGCTTGGCTGCCAACAATGCAAATGAGGGCCAACTGGTCATGTTTTGTAATTATAAGACATTTAAAACCTTAATGACAACTATAATATTTTCTGTGTGGTGACCATCAGTGAGATGGTCAGGAGCCTCGTTACCCAAGATCAACTATTAGACGTGAGCTAGATATGCAAATCCACTATTTGCCAAGTACATCAGATTATCACTTGTCAGCATATTGATATCAGCAGATTGGTTACGTTTATGGAAGCAAGCAATGGGATAATTCTCTCTTACTTAGACGCTTGGACAATGCTTTCCATGACCTCTTGGAATTCATTTTGGTTAGTCAGAAGCATACCCAGGATGCCCACAAGAGTTGGAATGAATTCCTGCCCAGCTTAACGTTGATTTGTCTCAAGTAGATGATATTCTGAATAATTGAGGAGTAGCCCCCTCAATGGGTTGTAGATATTACCCATCACTGTACCCAAGTAGAAGATTATCTTAAGCAGAAGTGGAGCAACATACAGAGGCTGAAACGGACAACTGTGAGGCCCAATAGATTAATTAAAATGTCATTTTTCAAGTGAAAAGTGATTAGAATGACCATGTGGGACAGCTTTTTGGGGATACTCTAATACTATGATTGGTTGGTAAAGAAATTAGCAGAGGACATAAGTGCTTACAAATGTTGCATTGACTTCTTGGATATGGGCATGGATAGAGAATTACGCTCTGAAACTGATTTGTATCAAAGCATTGACTCTTTGCGGTTGGACATGAGAAATAAGGATCAGAAGGTACAATCTTTAGAAAAAAGAACTTGAATCTGAAAGTGTTTTTTCTTGCTTCTAATCATTAATATCAAGCACATTGAAAATGTTCTACAGGTGAAACACCAATATCTTTCTTTTATTATGGATCAGTTCAAAAATTGGATTAACAACGACCTTTGTAATTGTTGCCTGAGGGGTCCCAGCAAACCACCTCTGGATTTATTTATAAATGATTTAAAACAATTCTAATGGAACTAAAGGTGAGGGAGAGAAGGCACTGATTATGCAAAAGGTACCCACCTTTCTTACCTCCAATTCTGTACCTAGAGTCTGCTTCTGTGGATATTCCCTTCCAGG
>JAKSZP010004923.1:0-17064 GCA_022478985.1 Massospora cicadina
TGATATGCCAGATATCATCCACCTCCACTTCCGCTGTGTTTTTAATCACACCACCTCAGGGTCCATGGGATTCATGCCTTTAAATGGCAATAGCTGGGAAGCGTGAAAGACAGGGTGCTGTTTCCATTGGGAGGGAAGCGCCAACTAGAAAGCGCCGTTAACCAAAATCTTAACTATCTTATTTGTACCCACTGCTTTCTTGCATTAATTCCATGAGGTCACCTTCATATGCAGGTGGTGGGTATCGAGCATGACCATTGAAACCACTGTGATATGAGCAGGCAGGCATTTCTAATCTGCAAACTGATTGTAATTGCTGATAGCTTTGGTCAGTTGCTACCAGACCAGAAATTGGGTGCTCCAGATTTTCTGCGCCTGTTCTGCTGCTGCAGGACCCTGGGGCAAAGGCACGGCTTAGAGGAGAATGAGGGGTTATGCAACATCATGGCCTCTCATGGTGAAAGCCCCATGAAATCGTGGGTGGAATTATTGTAAGAGAACTGCCCCAATGGAAGGTCATCCACCCAAGTGTCCTGCAAGGCAGTGGTGTAACACCATAGATACTGATCGAGTATCTGGTTGACCCACTCCAAATTGACATTTGACTGAGGGTGATACGCAGTGAAGTGGAACAGCTAAATTTTTAAGATGGCCAGAAGGGCTATCCAGAAGCGCGCTGTAAACTGTGGCCATCTGTCACTCACAAACTCCCATTTCAACCTGAACATTAAGAAGACTTATAGCACAAAGAGGCAAGCGGTTTCCTCAGAGGTAATAGCTTACATATAGGGGATTTACAGAAAAAACTTTGAAAATAGTATATAACGACCATAATCACATTGTACCCATCAGAGCTTGAAAGCTCAACAATGAATTCTATGGATAACAAATTCCACAGACCCTTGGTCTGCTGCAAAGGATGAAAAAGGCCTTTCTTACTGGAGCGATCAATTTTGCCCATGCGCACGTTATGCAACTAGAAATTCATTCCAGAATAACCTTTGAGATCCCTGGTCAGTTGTACATTCACTTCACCAATCCAAGGTACTTTTAGTACATAAGCAACCCACCGCCAGAGGATCATGATGAGCTCATATTAATTCATCGTGGCTTGAGGAGGCACCCACTGTCTAGACATATTCTGAATTCCCCCTTCACCAGTGAATAATGGGATTGCTTATATAACTACAGTGCCAGATGATTCAAAAACGCCATGCCCTCAGTAAAAACTGAATGGCACCTGAAACCTGAGCAACCTGAGGTGCATCCGGGGCCCAATTCTCCACCAAAATTGCAGGAGGAGCAATGGCTATAATTTGGGTCAGCGGAATTACTGTATGTTAAAATTTTGGTGACATTGTTGAGATATGCCGTAAGGTTTGCACAGGTTCATTACCACTGAGCAATAGACGGATAATATTGGGATTGCTGGTCCTCAAGATATACTTTAAGAATTTAATAAAATATGAAGCAATCAACTCTAACCACACCAGTTTATTTTACCTAATTTTAATAGCAGATCCTTCCTTCTCTGCTCTTTTCTTCCTACCAACGATCCTCCTACTCCAATATTTTCATCTCATTTATATATCAGCGACTTCAGTCAATACCAATCCTTTTGTCTACGCTATTCTTTTTTTAGTACTAGATGGTCCCAACCCAAGGGGGGGATTCATCGATGTTTATTAAATTACGCCTGGGCTCCTAAGAGCCTGAGGCGAGGGAAGGGGAGGGAGGAGGCATCGAGAAAGGGAGGGGGGTTTGCGCGCCAGAGCCGTGCTGCAGTGACAACTGAGCGGGGAGGGTTGGCGACATAGTGCAGACCTTCAGGGCCATCTCAAAGTGTACCTGAAAGTGGGTGATCATGTGTGGAAGGGTCCACACCTGCTGGTCAAAGGCAGCACGAAGGAAGGAGTTATGGATGGTCCAGATGGCTGTGGCATAGGCGAGTACACGGAGGGGTCAGTGGCAACCAGGCAATGTCTGCTCGAACATGAGGTCTTGCACAGGGTGTCCAGACCAGGGCTGAGCATGGAGGAGCGCGCGGGCCTTTGGCCAAAATGCGGCGACACCTGGACAGGTGAAAAAACGATGGAAGTGGGAGTCAATAGGCTCCACACAGCGGGGGCAGCTTCGGTGCTGGAAGGTAGGGCCAGTCCGGTCCCCTGTCCTGTATGAACAGTGGAGCACCCTTTATAAGGTGTTGGACACCTTTGCTGACAGGATGGGGTGATAGACGTCCTTCCACAATTCCTTAAGGTCAAATCTCACGGAGGGAGGGAGGAGCTCAAGGAGTCTTGGACGGATGGGAGGACGATCTTGGGGGTTGAGGCGAGTTGTGACAACTTGTCCATTGTGCACAATTGCATGGCGACGGGGGCTGAGACCAGGGCCTTCCCTTCTGTATGGGAAGGCATGGTGGATCCGCGCGCCTACTCGTTTCAGGGCAAGGAGAGCCTGGTTCCAGTAGGGGGATGAGGATGGTTTTAGGCGATGGCCTGGGTGGTTTGTGAGCCACTCCCTAATGAGGTCAGAGATGCTCTAGGAAGACCCAGAGCTGCTGACACTGACTGGCGGAGGGCGGGCGCCCATTGGGGCATGGGGGTCGCGTCCCAGAAGACAATCGGCCATAGGAACTTCAGGAAGATTGTGGTGGCGTGGGATCGCGTGTCCAGAAGCCCTAGGCCCCCTTCATTGCAGGGTCGGGCAATGGTTGAGAGGGCCATTGGTGGATGGTTTGAACCCCAGATGCAACAGCGGAGGAGTACATTGAGCCGCGTATAAAAGGCATCTGTGAATGGGCAGACGTGCGCTAGGAACCAGACTTTGGAGAGAAGGAACACATTGGCCATCAGAGCTCGACCCTGGGGGGTAATGTGCCGCCAGTTCCAGCTGGCAATCCTGGAGTTAACTGCTGCAAGGAGTAAGTCCTCATTGTCTTTTAGCGCAACTCCTTGTTGGTTGGTGAGAACGCCCAGGTGACGGAAGGTACCGCGCTCAGGTTCAATACCAAATGGTGAGGGGAAGGTGGGGGAGCCGACCTGTACAACTGTTGTCTTGGAGGTGTTTACCATGGCGTTGGACGCCTTGGTGTACCTCTCAATAGTCACAGCAGCGAGGACAACATCCCCAGGGCAGCCAAATGCAATGGCAGTGTCATCTGCAAATGCCATGGTGCGTGTGGGGGCTTTACCTGGGACCAGAATCCCTGTTAGCTTGTCCTGTAAGGAGGCCAAGAGGGGGTCAAGGGTGATGTTAAAAAGGATAGGGCTCAGGGGGTCCCCTTGCCGGAGACCTTGTCCAACTGGTACTGCCACTGTAGAACCCATTGGCGCCAGGACTCTGGTGTGGAGCTGGTCATAGAGCGCTGATATCCAGCGCCTAGCTGCGGGTGGGAGATGGGAGCGGGCCAGGGAAGCATCAATATACTTCCAGGCTACCCGATCATATGCTTTCTCCATATCCAGGAGAGCCACAAAGCCATTCACCTTACGAGAGTTAGCAGTCAAAGTCACGTGAAGGTCATTATAGTTTTCCCATAACGACCTCCCCGGAATAAAACCGTGCTGGGATGGGGAGAGGCGAGGTGAAACCCATTTGGTGATGCGGTTGGCCAGAAGCTTCGTGAAGAGCTTGTGGTCTGTGTTGATCAACACTATGGGGCGCCAGTTCGCCAGGTTCTCACGGTCTGACTTCTTGTGAATGAGGGTCGTGATTGAGCCTCTGGAGTCGGGGAGGACCTCGCCATTCACCAAGAGTGCAGCGAAGAGGTCGCGGAGGGTTCTGGCTATCACTGCAGGTTCCAGAAGGTACACCTCAAAGGGTATTCCGTCTGTGCCTGGGGCTTTAAGCCGTGGGGATTTCAGAAGGGTTTTCATCACCTCCTGGATGGAAATAGGCGCCAGTAGAGCCTCATCAGCCCGTGGGTCAATGGGCGGCTCTGGAGCCCGCCACAGGAAGTCTTGGATGTCCGATGGGTCCACCTGGGTGGCATGGAAGAGGCTGGAGTAGAAGCGGTGTAGTTCCTGCGTGATTTCCTCCTTATCTGAAGTAAAGTAGTGCCAATCTTCAGTGCAGTAATATCCTGCGCTGTTTACCGGGCTTTCTGTTTCTGAAAGAAGAAGCGGGTGGGGCGTTCCCATTGAGCATAGTAACGAGATGTTGTAAAGTTTGCTGCCCGTTCTTCCTGCAGTGTGAGCTCCAAGCGGAGTGCTTCCTGCGCCGCTTCCCAGTCTTCCAACCATCTGGGAGAGGGCGAAGGCTGGCAGTTTCGCTCTAGATGTCTGATTCTGGCTTCCGCCCTTTTGACTCTGGCGCGAGCTGCAGTCATCTGGGCTTTGGCACAGTTGTAAGCAACGCGGGTGATGCCCTCCTTGGTCACCGCCCATCTAGCCTTGTGGTTAAGCAGGTGGGGTGGGGGGAGGTGAGAGTCTCCCGGATGGTCATAGACAGCTTCTCCTTAGTGAAGGGGTTGTTGAGAAGAGCTGGGGCAACCCTAGGCCAGAACCTACGCGACGGTCCAAGTGTGGTGGTGGGGACAACGGTGAGTGACCTGTGATCACTCAAATGGTTGTCACGAGAGATGGGAGAGGAGACGCGGCTAATTAGCAGGGGGCCAATCAGTGCCATATCTATTCGTGACGCTGACTGGAAAGCTCCTCCATCATACTGGAATCTAGTCATGCAACCTAGGCCAGACGCGGAGGGTGGAAGCGCATCTATAAAGCCACTCAGGCGAAGTAAATTCTGGAGGCGACTTGATCCAGGGCGTTCCTTTGCTGCAGGGGGGTAAGAGTCACAGACGCGACTTATGGTTGTGTTGAAATCTCCTAAGAGGACTGTATTACGTGGGAGATTGAGTTGGACGAGCTCTTTTAAGAGCCAAAGTTGCTCATGACCTGCATTAGGCAGGTAGATGCTTGCAGCGAAGAAGGAGAAGTCAGGAGTGGTGAGTTTGGCCAGTATGAGGCGGCCACCTAGATATTGTGAAAAAGAATGGGTTTTAACCCGGGGATTCAAAACAATAAGGGCGGCATGGTTTGTCCAGAAGGATTTGCCTCCAAACTGTTCATTCCATGCAGATTGTTCGTGGGGAGGATATGGGGCTCCTGGACAGCAGCGATGTCAATTTGTGCTGACCTGAAGTTTTGGAGGAGGCGGGCTCTCACTTAAAGTCCCGCAACCCATTTGCGTTGATGGATTGCAGGGCCAGGGTGCTGCCATGGGGACTCATAGCTGTTCCCCTCCATGTCTTGGGGGTTGCCAGCGCTTAAACCTGCTGCTGTGAGGCGGCTAGTTTTGAGTCCTTTAGCTTAACTATTAGCTGCAATCCGTGAGGAGCGTCGAGGGTTCTGAGGGGAAGGAGAGGGTGGGGGGCGGAGGACCCAGTAAGCCAGCCTAGGATGCTGCCCCCGCTCCGTTGCAGGGGAAGGACCTGAGGGTGCTCAATGGTGACCTCCGCGGTGTCCCCATTTGATGAGTCTGAGTCCATATTCACTTCCTCCAACACTGCAAAGGATCCGCGCGAAATGGACTGTGGGGTTGGGGTAGGACTCTTTTGAGGTGGCACTTCTACCGCAGGCCGCGGGTTGCCAGTCCATGCTGGTGGGCATAGCTCCATTGGGAGCTGAGGGTTGATGCGATAAATCGCTGGTGGAGGTTGGTGGGGGTGCCGCGGAGCCCTGAGTGGGGGTGGCTGACGAGGGGCACCCTGTGGGAGATGCCTTGCGCTTGGTGAGAGAGGGAGTTGACTCTGGGAGATTGGAGGGGGTGCCCACTGGAAGGGGGGCATGAGCGCGAAGGTATCCCATACCAATAGTGGGGTTAGCTGTTTCAACTGCTAGGCGTAAGGCCTCAGGGGACAGGTCTTGAACGGGAACCCATTGTGTGGGTTGTGGAATTGCTGCTGCGGCCACGTGGGATCGTTTTTGGCCTGGTTTAGGCCCCTGGGTGGTAGTTAAGAGGGCTTGTTTTCGAGCTGTGCAGCCATTATACAAGTGTCCAAGGGCGTTACACCATGAACACCGGGGGCGCGCCTGATCAGGGTCGACAAAAAAGATCTCAGGGCATGCCCCAACTACCGCCACACGAGGAATAACCTCAATGTTGCGTGATACAGTGGGGGGATGAATGACGCCCTAGCAGTGCGAGCTCTTTAAGTGGGAGCATAGTAAGAGGGGACGCTAAAAGTCCACTGAAAGAACAGACCCAAACTCCATTAAACCACGATGGAGTGCCAGTTTAAGAGACTCAGGATCAACAGTCGTTGGCAGGTTGGAAAAAGTAACCCATGAAATTTTCTCCAGGTGAGAGCGTGTGTGGGAGATGCGAAGAGATCCGCGTGGAATAATGACCTGGAGGGTGGCAGCATGGTCAGCAAGGGCAGCTTCAGTGAATCATACATCGATGTAGTGGCCCTCCACTGATTCATGGATGGTGGTGTTAATTGGGAATGTCTCCGCAATCGCTGCAAAGTATGAGAAGTAATCCTCAGTATAGAATTTAACAAGGTTATGCCCATAATAAAGGCGAATTGCGTGGGAGAGGGTTGAGTGAGGTAAAGCTTTTTTTGCTCTAGTTTTAGCCCATTTCTTCTTAACATCAGCAATAAACGCCACTTCACGGGGATCAGCTTTGGGTAGCGTTGGTGCCAGAGGTTTTTGCCACGCCCCAGTGGCTCCTTTGGTACGTTTGTGTTTGCTTTGGGCTGCAATTGTGGGTTGAGTGTGAGCTGGTGGTTTGGACAAGTTTGCGGAGTTCCCTTGTTGCTGGAATGTTACAGCAGTTGCTGGCATCATATTAAATTGAGGGGCGGTTTGTTGGGCCTCGCTAAATTGTGGAGGCCTATCCAGATTGTAATTAACTCCAGCCAATTGGGAGGAGGGCGATGTTTCATCACCATCCCAATCTATTTGGGTAAATGTAGCCCTAGTATTTGCTGTAATTTTGCTGGCAAAACTCATTGACTGATTGGTGAATTGGTCGTTTTTAGCATATGGAGATAAAGTGCCGACTTGAGAAGTGCCAATTACGGGGTTTAAATGGGACGGGTGATATTGGAACTGGTGTGAAGTTCCAAAATCTGAACCATTTAAATCCTCATTGGGAAGAGTAGATTGTCCCATTTGGTGCTTAGTGAACCAGAATGTGCGGCTAATCCAACCTTACATCTGAGGATTTGGGGGCCAGGTATCTGGGTATCGCCCCTCATGGAGGGAGCCAGAAACACGGCGTCAGCAATAATAGATGGGGATGAATTAGCTGACACAATGGGGGAGGTGAATGCCTGGATGGGCTGAGTTGCATTCAACTGAGCAGACGCCATTAAAACAGAGTGGGTGATGGCCTCCTTGGTTGTAGGGGGCCCAGCGGGTTGGTGGGAGGCAGCGCACACAGAGCTGTTAGGCGTGCAGGTTGCAGAAGTGCGATCAGGTGAACTGGCGCTAGTTTAAGTAGCTCCAGGTTGAGGGTGGTGCCTGCTTTCATGGCTGCTGCTTGGAGAGCGGGTGATTCTGGTTGACCCTGAGGTTGGTAACCGAGGGTTGCTTCGTTTGAGGGTGGTGCTGGCTCGTTTGGCATAGCCTGCGGGTTCTTTTGCGGGGTTTCCCGCCATATTTGCTAATAGTTTTCGTAAATCTCTTTAGTGGAGCTAAATTTCAGGCTGAATTGATTTTCGAAAAGTGATGCTTAGCAGAAAGAGATTGTCTACGCTATTCTTTACTGAAGTATACTCATTGGTTCATCCTTGTAACTGATAGGTCCCAGCAGAGTCTACTATTCTTAAATTTAATATCGCCTTGGTTTAGGGCAATCTGCTAAATAATTTTCTTGAATCAACATTGCCTTATCTTCTTATCTTTAGGCGATCTAATAACTATCCCTCATGACTCAGTATCGCCTTATTTCAAGGCTCTCAAATATTTGTACATTATTAAATTGTAGTTGATAGATTTTAGTAATCCGTCGCAGCTACTTGGGACTTATTGTCCAGTCATATCATAATCTCAACATTACCCACTTGACTTTATGATAAGTCTCCTATTGTTTATACTCCTGGAGGAACTTTACATGTGATCAGTTATTGATCTGTTGGCTTATATGGGGTTCTTGATAGTGTAGGCATCAATACCCGTTTCCAATTATCTTGAATGGACCAATCCAGATGTTGGCAACTTATGATCTGACCAAACCCATGCTAGTCTTGAAATAGAACCATCTCTCCATCTTTAAACTAAACTAGCTCGCTACATCATACCTGATTGGTGGCCTGATTATTAATCTTTTTGGACAAGATGAAGGAGTACGCTTTGGTTTTCAGCTTGATTAAAGTGCTCGCCAGGTTGGTCAAGTAACGTTGCAGTTCCACTCCACTGGTATCATCTACACAGGCATAGAGCAGTGAAAGTAGAGCTGAGTGCCGTCCATATAGTAACTAAAATGGACTCTTCCCCATTGCAGAGTGGTAGCAAATTTTGTAGGCAAAGATGGCGGTAGAAAGAAGGAAACTCAAATCTGAAGGTCAATCTGTTACCAATTTCTGGAGTATGTTCACCAAGGTCTCATTAACTCGCTCAACCATACTGTTGGACTCAGGGTGATATGGTGTCATCATAACCCCGCGGATGGCCATCAGCTCATGTAGCTTTGTCAGGATGTGAGAGGTGAAGTTTGTTCCGTTATCAATAAGGATAAACTGAGGGCAGGCATATTGCTGGATTAAGCATTTCAATATGAACTTGGCCACTGCGACTGCCCCAAATCCTGTATCACCCATGCTTCAACCCACCTGGGAAAGTAGTCAATTGCCACCAGAATGTATTTAGACTGGTTTGCTCCCGTTTGCAGAGGCTCAAAGACATCACTGGAAACTGTATTCCAGGCAAAATGTTGTTTCACTATCCTGTACAAGGTCTTCTGGCGGAACAGCGTTTCCACTTGACACTGTTGAAAACAGGAAATTGTCTCAACCATGTTGAAGTTAATGCCTTCTCAATAATACTGAGATTGCAACAATCAAAACATCTTACACAATCCATGTCCAATCGCCTTATGTGCGCTCATGATAATGCTTGGCGTGGTGAGGGTCGTG
The DNA here is from genome assembly GCA_022478985.1 of Massospora cicadina. Classification (NCBI taxonomy): domain Eukaryota; kingdom Fungi; phylum Entomophthoromycota; class Entomophthoromycetes; order Entomophthorales; family Entomophthoraceae; genus Massospora; species Massospora cicadina. Next base: position 9,089 of record JAKSZP010004923.1, read on the forward strand.
GAAAGCTCACCATAGAATCTACATTCCGTTTGTACAACTCACCGTTCCTCTGAAAGGTATTAGCTTTAAGCTCATTTAACGCCTAATGCCTTGCAGAAGTTTGTCATCATACCTACAGCTGAGAATTAAATTGTAAATTAAATCTCTCATATCCGCTGTAACGGCAATCATGGGTAATCTCAATAAGCAATCTGCAATCTGGTGTTTGGCTCCAGGTCAGTGAAGTATCTTAAAGTTTGTAAGCCTGCAGTTTGAGAGCCCATCGGGCCAGCCAGCCTTCAGGCTCCTGAGATTCTGCAACTATCATAACAAAGCATGATCAGTTACTTCTTTTAACTTCACTACTTGCAAGTATACTTTGAATTGCTTATATGTGTAGATCACTGCTAAGCACTCCCGCTCAGTCATGGTATAATTGCATTCATGACAGTTCAAGCTCTGACTACAGTATGCAACAGGGTGCTTCTCCCCGCCATCATCTTTTTGGGATAGAATCGCCCCAACAGCAGAAAGATATGCATCCATCTGAACGATGAATTCTTTATCAAAATTTGGGTAGCTTAGCACCGGCGCACTGATCAGTGCCATCCAAAGTATTTCAAAGGAGCATTGATGGTGTTACGTCCATTTGAACACAGCATCCTTTTTTAGTAACTCAAATAGCGGACCCCCAATACAGTTATAGTTGGGGATGAAATACTAATAATAACCTAAGATCCTCAAGAATACCTGTATGTCACGCTTACTGTTCAGTAAAGTCATTTTATAGATGGCTGCCACCTTGGCTGGCTGCGGTTTTAGCCCTTTTGCATCTACCACAAACACTAGGTACTCCAGCTGGTCTTTGAAAAAGTAGCATTTGTATGGCTTAGTCTTGAGGTTAGCCCAGCAAGCCAGTGTAATACCTCCTCTAGGAGGGTAAGATTTTTGGAAAAAGTTCAAGGGAAGATGTTGATATCGTTGAGGTACATGTGAATGCACAACAGCTTCAGATCGCCAATGTCACAGCTAGTGACATATTTTCTGGAATTAACTGCCTTTCTAAAGCCAAGTCCAACATGCCCTTGAGGAAGAGACCAGAACCCTTAAGGGTCACCAATGATCTATCTAAGGTCATTGACAAAAAATGGGTTTTGACTTTGCCAGCCAGGTCCGAGGAAAACGGCTTATTTGAGGCAAAAACCCAGGTGGGAATTAAACCTAACACCCAGAAAATCACAAGATATGAGGTTACAAAATCTGGCCAAATTCGAAAAATTTTGATTTTGTTGAAGAACGACAAATTTGTAGCTCATATCAGATTCTAATAACCACTGGAATCTTTGTGAAGCAACCCCCTATAAATTAAGTCCCAAGATGAGAAAGGCTTTGCTTTTCTCAGATATTTTATTCACCCTAATAAAGTCTAGAAATTTTTGGGCCAATTTCCTGTATAATTTTGTTTTCTTCAACAAAAAATATAGACTTTTCTTTCCCATTGCAATCACTTTTGCAACTTATTCAATTCAAGTCTGAATCTAGTTTGATAGTCTCACAGAGGAGATTTTTCTGCGCCCATGTCAGGCAGAAGTTGGGCAAGTAAGGTAAGAGGCACAGGTGGTAGGCCCGCGACCACCAATGTTCAAAAATGCCCCAGAGAAACTGGCGGATTAGACAAAAATAAAAAACGGTGGTTACTATTTCCCCAGAAATCCTTGCTTGGCAGGCGCGATGTAACCAGTACATCAACACGCCACACTCTCAACCACTCTCGTCAGTGGAATACAGAGTCTGGGTGTTCCTGGATATCCAACAAACAGCCCTGAGGGAAAAATTTTGTGGGGATGTGCACACTTTTTTCCTGACCGCGGTGTATGTTGCACCTCACTCCATGTCACGCGGTTGGCTGGATTTTGGTTTCAAAAACAAGGAGGCAGCAGACAAAGCTGCTGTGGTGCGTGTAGTGATTGACCTCCCTGAAGGGCAATGGGTCATCAAAACCAAGTGCACCAGATGGACAAAATCCAACCAAATTTTCCTCACATTCAACTTTTTGCCCACTACAGTCAAGCGTGCCATTCTGGAGCAGCACCTGAAAGAGGGTCTCACCATATATGGCAAAATACAATCCTTCGAGATGCAATGCTTTACGCTGATGCCACACCTATGCACTGGCAAAGCCATTGCAGTTCTGACTCCAACTGAGGAGATTGTGAAGGACCTAACCCAGATCCTGCACTCCACTTATATTATTATTGAAGGGCATATCACCCACCCTTTCTGGGTAACTGTAGACACCGCACCCCCCCATCTGCACCCACTGTGATGTGTTCAGCCACAAGGCACACACATGCCCCACCAAGGAGGGCATCACATTCCAAGAGCATCCCTTGGCGGCCATGGCCAGCGGGGAGGCTCACTATGAACCAACCACCAATACCAAAGAGGCCTTCCTGTGGGGAGCACAATGCTGCTACCTACTAGTAAAACCTGTATCCCCTCAAGAGCAAAAAAAGGCCAAACAGGCCCGCAGGGCCGCGGCCAAGGAAGAGGCCAAAGTCGCCTCTGCTATCCCACACTTCCAACGTCAGGAGGACATCAAAACCTTCGCGGCAGAAGCAACTCAGGAATCCCTCAACCAATCAGATTGGCCAACTCGATCTCACTGGACCTTTGCAACCAAGCCCCAATTGAAACTGACTTGGTCTCCAACCTAACTGAAAAAAAATTTTGACCCAAACGTTGTTGCACCAAACTCATCTGCACCGCAAAAATTTAGTCAACAATGGGGAAACAAAAAGCAAAGGCAAAAGCCAATGTGAACCTGTCTGCTAAAATTAACAAAACTACTGATAGCATTGCTGCAAACACCCGCGCCACTGTGAAGGCCCGTGGGGATACAGAGGAGGCTGGTGGGACCAGGTGCCCACCCCTCACACCTAAGGTGCAATGGGGGAAGCCTTCACTTTAGGGACATTGAATATTGCCGGACTCAAGGCCTCACCATCCCGGGCTAGGAAACTGAGTTTTTTACAAAAATATTTACCCTTGGACATCCTGGCTATCCAGGAGTCCCACTGTCCATGAGGTTCTGAGGACGCTTGTAAAACCATGCTCCTCCCTTCCCTATCCTTCTGGTCTAAACACTGTGGGGTGCTTGTTCAGAAAAACTTTCTTTTAACTTTTTATCATCTGAATCCTTCCTCAATGGCCGTGTCCTCATTGTTACATTTTTGTGAGCCAACGTGGTGCATGCTATCATCAACATTTATGCCCCAACCTGTGCACAAGAGCATCAGGATTTTTTTTGGTCAAATCCCTTCTGCTACCCCCTGACCCTTTCATAGTTGGTGACATGAACTGTTGGCTAAACACACCCACAGACCATTGGCCTTCCTCATCCCACGCCCCCCAGGGTCACGTAGAACTTCGCATTCTAAAGGCCACCCTTGGGTTATTAGACGCGCTGCCGCGGCAAGCTCCACTGCTCAAAAACATGACGCGCCCCCACATCCACAACGGCCAATTAAGGTCCATGACCCGCATTGACCTTATCCTCACGCTGGCAAAATTTTGATCTCATATTTCCCACTTCCACACATCAAAAATTGATTTCTCTGACCACCAGCTGGTCTTGATAACCTACCACTTACCTGTCACAATGTCTAGAGCTCCGCATTAGTGCAAACTCCACCCACCTGAAATTGCGTCGCCAGGATTTTCCACTTGGGTGGAATCAGCGACTTCAGCAAAAGAGTTTATTACACCATTTTGTGCGGACCCAAACTCCACATGGTCAGCCTTTAAAGAGGAAACCATCCACCATGCTCATCACCTCTCCTCCCAACGCTCATGAGCCACATCAGCCATCATCTCGCATGCTCTGGTTGAGTTGAAACATCTGGAGTCCAACATCCCATCCACAGGCTACAGCCCTGCTTGGGGCAGGAAGTGGGAAGAAGAAGCTGCCCACCTCAACGCGCTTGAAAGGCAACACAAACATCGGGTTTGTATTCAGTACAGGGCCAAACACATTACAGAGGGCAGCACGTGTTCCATATAAAATTTAAAAAATTCTTTGCACCGCGCCAGAGCGTGGCCTGCACACAGGTGCAGAGATCGAATGATTCCATCACGGATATGCTGGCTGAAGTGGCGATTGAAATACAAAAGCATTGCTCCAAGTTGTACCAATCCAATTAAGCCAGCTGAAATGGCGAAATTTGTCGATAGCACTCACACCTGCACTGTTTCCCAATACCCAGAATTTTTGAATTTGATTACTCCAAATGAACTCTGGTCCGCCATCCGCGGTGCACCAAATCAGAAATGCTCAGGCCCTGATGGCATTCTGTATGAGTTCTACAAAAAGTACTTCAAATTTCTATCCCCACTGCTGCTAGCTTCCCTTAATCAGAGCCTTCTGGATACGCGCCTTCTACCAGGAGGGCAAGAGGCCTTCACCAACACACTCTTTAAGAAAGGGGATAAGCTAGACCTAGCCAACTGGTGCCCCATTTCTTTAACTAACACAGATACAAATATTTAACTAAAATCATGGCTAACCAATTAGGGATTATAGCGTCTGCCACCATCTCCCCAGAACAATTCAGTTTCATACCCAGAAGATTTATTTGGGACAACGTGCACTCTGTGGCTAATGCATGCCAGTCCACAGCCTCTGGGGCACTTGTATTCTTGGACCAACAGAAGGCCTATGATAGAGTAAACTGGGAATACCTCAGTGCCTGCCTCCACCAATTCTGCTTGCCCCCTCGCTTCATCAACTGGGTAATGCTGCTGGCAGAATCTGCAACAATGGCAGTGCATGGCGCTGGCTTCCTCACGGAAGTACTCCGACCTTAAAGGGGCCTACGCCAAGGGGACCCCCTTAGCCTACTCTTATATAACTTCAGCCTTGAGCTACTACTTTGGAACGTGAATGCCCGCCTCACTGGGGTCCATGCACCAGGCCAAGCCCCAGTCAAGAGGATGGCGTTTGCAGATGATTTTGTGGTCAGTGTGTCTAATAACCAAGATGCATGCGCGCTTGAAGCTCTCATCCAGTAGTATTCCCGGGTAAGTAATGCTGCACTGATCGCTTCCAAAACCGAAATTATCCTCCTTGGTTGGTATCAAACCTGCTGAGCCCCTGTGACCAGTGCCCAGCACGGCCCATCTGCTCGCACACGTGCTCGCCTTCCCTGCTCACCCCACACCGCCCCACTGGTGCTCCCCTTCGTGCCACGCCCTACCATAGGGCCAGTCCGCCATCTGGGTGTGTGGGTGAGGCAGGCGGGTATGCCTCAGCAGTAATGTAAAGTCATATTCTAGACAACGTGACGAAGCGCATCGCCTCCCTCAGAGCCCACCCTACTTCCCTTTCTGGCAGGGTTGTATTAGCCAACTCTATGCTCCTCTCCAAAGTCTGGTTTGGAGCCCACGCCATCCCCTTCTCACCAAGCTTCTTCAAATCCTTGTATGCCTTGCTGCAAGGATGGCTTTGTTCAGGCCGCCCTCCACCAGTATGGCTAGAGGTCATGTTTGGCCCTCGTCATCATGGTGGCATGGGCCTGCTCGACCTAAAAACCCATGCTGCCAAGATCCTGGGCACCTGGATCGCGGCCGTCACTGCTCCTACACTCCCATCCCAACACTGGTCCTGCGCGGCCCACTTCAACTTCTCCCACGCCTTGGGCCTTAACAATTCATTGAACCCTTACTCCTTGATGAAATATCTGGCTTCCCACCCATCGGCCACAGGTCCTCACGGTAATAAAACCCACTACAAATGAATCCTCCTCTCCATGCAAAGCGCTGAGTGAAGAATCCATATTAATGGACACACAGCCCAGAGAGGCCGCCCCTCTCCTCGGTTCACACAGGAGGTACAGGGGTTACCCATTCAAGATGGCTTGATCCCCACATGGCCCCATGTCATATCCAGGGTGGACTACCTGGACATGATGGACATCCCTTATTCCCTTGAGACCCAGAAGACTATTTGGAAATACGCACACCACCCTCTGTTGCAGCCTCAAATCTGTTCCCATGTGTGGCGCTGCATGAGGCAGGTGTACCATATGGCTGAGCGCTCTAACGCTTTACACTCATCCTGCGTCATGTGTGGCCAGTATGGAACGCTGTTCCACCGCCTGGAGAAGTGCCCTACCTCTAAGGTGATATGGCGCGAAGTTCAACGTCTGCTTGTCCAGGATCAAACACATCCCTTCAGTCTGTCAAGAGATATGTTTGCTATATCCAAGGTATCCCCCCTTTCACCCTCCCTCCATGCTCTGGTGGTTGTAATCGCCATGTGGACTATCCACACGATTGTCTTGGATGCCATCGCAGGCTCCACCCCCACCCTCCCAGAAGCTGTCCACAGATTCCAGTCTCATTTGGTGGACCACTTCCAGGCGTGGATGTATGGGTACCTCCCACCGCGTCGCCGTCAGCTGGTCTCCTCCTGGTTTCCAGTTTGGTTCATCAACTCGGACCCCTTCCTCCACACATGTTCAATTGTGGTTATAGCCCCTTTACACGTTCCCTCCTCCTATCCATAGTGACATTCCCGCTGGCAACAAGAGATAGCATCGCTTCTCTGGGGTGCCTTCCCTGTTACTAAGTTTAGTTTTCTTTCATGTCTACACTCGGAAGTGTCCATCCCCTGGTTGGCCTTCCCCACAATAAATTGAATTCAACAAAAAATTTATCTCTGAAGATCTGTGATTGCTAAAGTTCGTTTTCCGCTCTGGTTTGCACCCCCTGCTGTACGTAAGTCCTCCACACAATCCACCAACTATTCCTCTGACTCCGCCTCCTCCTATTTTTCTGGACTTTGCTTGGATCTTACGCCACCCTCCCAGCTCCCAGGGCCTCTTGTCCCTGATGGTTGTGGCCAGTTTGGTGTACGTTTTGCTCCAAAGATTTATATGGAAACACAATAATGACCTTTTGGGATGTCTCTTCGTTTTGTTGGGTTACTTGGCCTTGTTGTAATACCTTTATCCTGTGTCTTTCCCTCCAGCGACCTCCTACGCTCCAGTTTCCAAGACATTATCTGAGAAAAGCCTGGATATTTTGTGAGTTTCTTCTACTGTTAGGTGGCTAGAGTTAGTCCAATCCTCTCAGAGTTGTCACCCGTTGAAGCGGTTCACTGGGCTGGTGCTTTGTATCCCTTCTGGCCTTGGTTGTTACCTTCCCCTAAAGGGTGTTCTGAGGGTGATGAGCGGTTTCCCTCACTCAAGACGCTCATAAAGTGTGCATTACCTGCCACTACCAGTCTCACTCTCAACTTTTCACGTAATTCCAAATTTTAAAATGTGATCTTCAACACGTTGTCCAGCCTTAGGGTCTGCCAGTAGTCTCAAGGCAAGGACTTAACTGACGTCCTCCTCCTCCAGCTGCTGCTCCGTGAGATTTTAGATGGAGCTCACCAATGGTTACTCTCCACGGGTTAGAATAATAGATCCCTTCTGGAATTCCTCCCAGAGTTGGAAACCTTTGTCAAGCCATGCGAGTATTTCCCTGCTACCTTTGAGGACTATAACTCCTTTTTACACTCGTCCGTAGGAGACCTCACTACATCTCAATACTTGCGCCTGTTTCAAGAGCAAGAATCAAGGTTTGAATCTCTTGAACAGTTAAAAATGGCCCTTCTCCGCAAGTCTAGATAATACTAGTGCTTCCCTTGGCATATGGGATAACCCTCCCCCTCCTTATCTGGGACATGCTCCATCCTTGCATCCCTGTTGTCTATCAGCCTCTGTGCCACCAAGCCTAATTGTACCACTGAACTTCAGATCCTAGAACTTGACGACTCCATTACTGTGGGGCACCAACATGTTTCCAATCCAGTGGTGACATATCTAGCTGAGACACTGGCCATTATGGATACTTCCAACCTAATTCTAAAAGGCTCTACCTCCGTATTCTCCCAGTACCTCTTGGAACCAGCAGTGAACTCTCTGGAAGGTGAGATTGAAACCTCCGTC
>JAKSZP010004924.1:0-17015 GCA_022478985.1 Massospora cicadina
AACGCCAGGAGGACATTGAAACCTTCACGGCGGAAGCAACTTGGGAATCCCTCAACCAATCAGATTGGGAAGCCCATGCTGATTAGGCCACCCAATCTGAGGATCCAATGGGTAACTCAATCTCACCTGATTTTTGCAACTAAGCTCCAGTTGAAACTGAATTGGGGTCCAACCTACCTGAAATTTTTTTTGACCTGATCATTGGTGCACCAAACTCATCCACACCGCAAAAAATTTGTTCAACGTCGGGGAAACAAAAAGTGAAGGCAAAAGCCTACGCGAACCTTTCTGCTAAAATTAACAAAATTACCAATAGCGTTGCTGCAAATACCCATGCTGCCGTGAAGGCCCGTGGGGATCTAGAGGAGGCTAGTGGGCCCAGGTGCCCACCCTCTTGCACCTAAGGTGCGATGGGGGAGACCATCACTTTAGGGACGTTGAATATCGCCAGACTCAAGGCCATGCCCTCTTGGGCTAGGAAACTGAGTTTTTAACAAAATAATCTGCACGTGAACATCCGGGCCATCCAGGAGTCTCACTGTCCGCGAGGTTCTGAGGATGCTTGGAAAACCATGCTCCCCCCATCCCTATCCTTTTGGTCAGAGCACTGTGGGGTGCTAGTTCAGAAAAACAATTTTTCAAATTTTTATTGTCAGAATCCTTCCTCAATGGCCGAGTCCTCGTTGTCACCTTCTTGTGGACTGACGTGGCGCATGCTATTGTCAACATCTATGCCCCAATCTGTGCATGAGAACGTCAGGAATTTTTCTCATTGGTCAAATCCCTCCCATTACCCCCAGACCCCTTTGTAGTCGGCGACATGAACTGTTGGCTAATCACACCCACAGACCATTGGCCTTCCTCCTCCCACGCCCCCCAGGGTCACGTAGAACTTTGCGTTCTAAGGGCCACCCTTGGGTTAATGGATGCACTGCCGCGGCAAGCCTCGCTGCTTAAAAACATGATGCGCCCCCACGTCCACAATGGCCAATAAAGGTCCATGACCCAAATTGACCTTATCCTCACACCGGCGAAAATTCAATCTCACATTTCCCACTTCCAAACAACAAAAATTGAATTCTCTGACCACCGACTGGTCTCAATAACCTACCACCTACCCATCACAGTGGCTAAGGCCCCACATTGGTGCAAACTTCGCCCTCCTGAACTTGCGTCACCAGGATTTTCCACTTGGGTGGAATCAGCAACTTTAGCAAAAGAGTTTGTTATACCATTTTGTCCGGACCCCATCTCCACATGGTCAACTTCAAAGTGGATACCATCCGCCACTCTCACCACCTCTCCTCCTGATGCTCATAAGCCACATCAGCTGTCATTTCGCGCGCTCTGGCAGATTTGGCACACCTGGAGTCCAACATCATAGCTACAGGCTACAGTCCTGCTTGGGCTGGAGGTGGGCGGAAGCAGCCGCCACCTCAACGCGCTCAATAGGCAACACAAACATTGGGTTTGTGTCCAATACAGGGCCACACGCATCACTAAAGGCGACAAGTGCGCCGCATACTTCTTCAAAAAAATTTTCGCACCATGCCAGAGCGTGGCCTGCACACATGTGCAAAGATCGGATAATTCCATTATGGACACACCGGCTGAAGTGGCAATCATAATGGAAAATTATTTCTCCGAGTTATACCGAGCTGAACCAATTTAGCTGGCCAAAATGGCGGAATTTCTCGACCGAGCTCATATCTGCACCATTTTCTGATACTCGGAAGTAAAGAATTTAATTACTCTGAACAAATTATGGACAGCCATTTGCAGTGTGCCAAACCAAAAATGCCCAGGCCCAGATGGCATTCCATATGAGTTCTACAAAAAATATTTTAAATATATATCCCCATTGCTGCTAGCCTCACTTAACAAAAGCCTGTTTGAAACACGCCTCCTACCAGGAGGACATGAGGCCTTTTCTGTCACACTCTTCAAGAAAGGGGATAAGCTTGACTTAGCCAACTGGCGCCCCATTTCTCTAATAAACACAGACACCAAAATTTTAACAAAAATCATGGCTAACTGTTTAGGGACTGTAGCATCTGCCACCATCTCCCCAGAACAATTCGGTTTCATCCCCAGAAGGTCAATTTATAATAACGCACACTCTGTGGCTAATGCATGCCAGTCCACAGCCTCTGGGGCACTTGTATTCTTGGACCAACAGAAGGCCTATGATAGAGTAAACTGGGAATACCTAAGGGCCTGCCTCCATCGATTCCGCTTACCCCCTCGCTTCATCAACTGGGTAATGCTGCTCACGGAATCTGCAACAATGGCAGTGCATGGCCCTGGCTTCCTAACGGAAGTAGTCCGCCCTCAAAGGGGCTTACAACAAGGGGACTCCCTTAGCCCACTCTTAAACAACTTCAGCCTTGATCCACTACTTCAAAATGTGAATGCCCAAGTCACTGGGGTCCATGTACCAGGCCAAGCCCCAGTCAAGATGATGGCAAGGCAGATGACTGTGTGGTTGGGGTGTCTAATATCAAAAATGCACGTGCACTTGAAGCTCTCATCCAGGAGTAATCCCGGGTAAGTAATGCTGCAATGAACGCTTCCAAAACTGAAATCATCCTCCTTGGTCGGTATCAAACCTGCTGGACCCCAGCAACCAGTGCCCAGCCTGGCCCATCTGCTCGCACACGTGCTCGCCCTCCCAGCTCACCCAACACTGCCCCACTAGTGCTCCCCTTCATGCCACACCCTACCATAGGGCCATTCCACCATCTGGGCGTGTGGGTGGAGGCAGGCGGGTATGCATCAGCAGTAATGGAGAGTCGTTTTTAGACAACGTGATGAAGCGCATCGCCTCCCTCAGAGCCCACCCTACTTCCCTTACTGGTAGGGTTGTTTTAGCCAACTCTATGCTCCTCTTCAAAGTCTGGTTTGGAGCCCACGATATCCCCTTCTCCCCAAGCTTTTTCAAATCCTTATATGCCCTTCTGCAAGGATGGCTTTGGTCAGGCCGCCCACCACCAGTATGGCTAGAGGTCATGTTTGGCCCTCATCATCATGGTGGCATGGGCCTGCTTGACTTCAAAGCCCATGCTGCCAAGATCCTGGGCACCTGGATTGCGGCTGTCACCGCCCCTATGCTCCCCTCCCAACACTGGTACCGCGCAGCCCGCTCGAACTTCTCCTGAGCCTTAGGCCTCAACAATCCATCAAACCCCCACTCCCTGATGAAATACCTTGCATCACAAACATCGGCCACAGGTCCTCACGGGAAAAAAAACCCACTACAAATGAATCCTACTCTCCATGCGGCGCGCAGAGTGGAGAATTCATATTAGCGGACATACAACCCAAAGAGGCCGCCCTGCTCCTCAGTTCACACAAGAGGTACAGGGGCTACCCATCCAAGATGGCGTGATCCCCACACGGCCCCATGTCCTATCCAGAGTGGACTACCTGGACATGATGGACATCCCTTACTCCATTGAGACTTAGAAGACTATTTGGAAATATGCACACCATCCTCTGTTGCAGCCTCAAATCTGTTCCCATGTGTGGCGCTGCCTTAGGCGGGTGTACCATATGGCTGAGCGCTCTAACGCTTTACACTCATCCTGCGTCGTGTGTGGCCAGTATGGAACGATGTTCCACCGCCTGGAGAAGTGTCCTACCTCTTGAGTGATATGGCGCGAAGTTCAACGTCTGCTTGGCCAGGATCAAACACATTCCTTCAGTCTGTCAAGAGATATGTTTGCTTTTTTCAATGGCTTCCCCCCTTCCACCCTCCCTCCGTGCTCTGGTGGTTGCAATCGCCATGTGGACCATCCATACAATTGTCTTGGATGCCATCGAAGGCTCCACCCCCACCCTCCCAGAAGCTGTCCACAGATTCCAGTCTCATTTGGTGGACCACTTTCAAGTGTGGATATTTGGATACCTCCCACCGCGTTACCAACAGCTGGTCTCCTCCTGGTTCCCAGTTTGGCTCATCAAATCAGACCCTTTCCTCCACATGTGTTAATTGTGGCTACGGCCTCCTCACACGTTCCCTCCCCCTCCCCATAGTGGCGTTCCCGCTGGCAACAAGAGATAGCATCGCTTCTCTGGGGTGCCTTCCCTGTCTAAGTTTTATTTCTTTCAGGTCAAATTCGGAAGTGTCTGTCCCATGGTCAGCCTTCCTTGCAATAAATTAAATTAAAGAAGTACAACAAAAATGGTTATTTTCATGATATTCAGCGTTACATTAGTCTGTCTGATCATTTATAGAATTTAATCAGGAAAGCATTCTTGGTACTTCATGAGAATATCAGTATTACCTAAGAGTTACAATATCTACATGACAGGAAGCTGATTTAAATTTAATATTGCTATATAGAAATGTATTAGCGACTCTGAGAGGTAAATTTTGATTAAAGTAACACCATTTTATGTTGATTAATTTCAATTTGAGCATGAAGATTGAAATAGTCCAATAGGTGGAGCGCTGATAAAATGATTCATCCCAAATTCGTTTAATTATATTTTTGCGTTATTAACCATTTGATGCTATTTATATTAATGCTCATAATTATTTTGGGCTTTAAGCTCATTAGACTATAGATTGATAAAATTAGTAACAATAATTATAGGGTAATATTGTTAAATAATAAATGAATTGAAAGCACAAGCTCAAGGCTTCACACCTACTAGGGCATATCCTGACAGTTACCAACATACTTGCCCACATGGAACAATTGGTTATTCAGCTAAATTAGGAGCTTACGCGGGTTATGGGGTCTCTCTTGAACCTTTGATGACAAAATTTAGGATAAATTAGTGATGTAAACATGTTAGGAGCTAATACTGAGCACTCTATGAATTAGATGACATACTGGGTGATGGGAATTGACAAAGCCATAGCGTGCATCAGGGATCACATCACTCTCTTAGATGCTGTTTCACTGACTGTCAGATTTTTGTGGTTATCCCAAAAATAAATCCTTTAACAACCATCAAATTGGCTGATTATCCTCTCAATGCTTGAGCTAATACCATAATTATTACCTCAAAGCCTAATGAAACTAGACATCTCAGGCCAAAAATATCAACGTCATATAATCCAAATTATCTATCAAAAGCTTGGAGCCAAATACACTCACATATGATGACCAATTATCACTGCACCAAAGCTTGGCAATTGGTCCTGATTATTGGAACAATATCAAACATTCAGAATAGAAATCATTTGGGATTGACCCAAAGATAACATCTAAAAGTCCCATGGAAATTGATGAACAAAAATGTAAACAATTTCCTGCCCTAGGGCAAAATTCATATGTTGATCCTTGTAGTTGGCATGATAGCACTTGCACATGGACTTCCCAAATTGGAGTATCTAATGCTATTGAGAGAGAGGCCCGCCGACGTCATGATTAGGGGTACATCATTTACTAAAAATGATGCCAAAGTTTATAGAAGATATATTCTGTCAGTAGTCTGACAATCCTTAAATCAAGAGAATCTTAAAACAATTTTGCACGTTCTTATGGCGATTTTTGCCCCTGAAATCCTACCAATTTTGAGAGTATATTGCCACAAATAAACCTAGCAATATGTCATTATCAATATAGTTCAAAGGGCCAAACTGAGTTGGAAAAATATCTGTTGAAGATTGCGTGCTCAAATGTGGCCAGGAGATGCCTTAGAGGTATAAATACCGGTACCTGGCCTAATGAATAATTATCAAATAAATATCGTCTAACAAAAGATTTATTTAATTTTATCCCTTTCCTGGTATTTAAAAATTACTTATTCTGGAGAAGTGTCAACAAGCTGGAAGTGCTAATTCTACAGCTTGTAACTATACCTGCCTCAAAAGAAGTTCCCAACCATGAAAGTATATTTAAGCCCAGAATCAACCAGAAGATTTCAGGCTTTTTAAATACTCCTAGTGTTTTCCAAATTGTGAAAATACTGTAAGCCACTGGCAATAATGAGGATCATTGGTCCAAACTTTGTCCTGATTAAGTGTGTAGGATTATACTTTATAAAGCAAGTGATCCTTGGAATTTAACAACTGGTGCTCACTCAAAATCAGTGACACTCTTTGAAATGGATTCACATAACTGGTTCCTGGAAGTTTCATACAGACGATAAAGTAACAACAAGATGTAAACTAGCAACAAGAAAATCTTGTATTATTTTAACAAACAGCCACCAAGGCTTTGATGCAGGAAGCTCCGACTCCCTGGATCTTATCACAGTGAGGGGATCTCATGTTGATACAACAGGCCTGATTGACCTTACATCTGAAAGCGTAAAAGCTATTCTGGAAACTCTATATCAGGTTTTAGGATTGGTACTTCACAAAAATAGATCTCTCCTTTAGCCTGTTCTATTACCTTATAGATCAGGCGATCAAGATGGAGGTTACATGAAGTATCACGACGCAACCATGGCATCTCTTGCCAAACGTCTCACAGACAGTCAAGAAACTAAATAATCCCTTGTTAACTTTTTCTAACCATCTTTCAAGCATATCCAGTGAGTCCTTGCTAGATAAATTCTGGAACTCACGGAAATCTACTGTGTATAAGGGGATGAACAATCCTCTCAAAATGCTATACTGGACAAACTAAATTCCAGTTTTGCTGAAGTCTGAAAAGCAATTGTGGATAATATGGGTCTTGCAATGAAGCTCATGGGATATTAAACACCCTCAAGGAGCTTCTAAGTGAAGGAGTTTCAAAAATAGCTGCAGAAGTTATTGCTTACCATGAGCTATCTCACAAATGGGTACAAAACATGAATACCCGCTGTCAAAAATTGGAATCTCGTTCTGATTTCCTATTATCTCAATAAGAACGACTTACTATACGTGCCACTTCAGGCCAGAGAAATCACCTGAAGTTATATACAAAGGTTAATGACTTTGAGAATTAAGTTCAGGCTGTGCTGGATACTGTAAACAAAAACATCAGAGCTCTTGCAGCAAAACCAGTCATTCCAAATAGGGATGAGGGGGATGCCCAGATAACAGAGAAGTTTTCAAAATTTGGACGGTTGTGTTGAGATTGCAGGCCAGAAATACAGAAATTACTCAGGAGAATTGTGAACTAAGAAGTCAATTATTAACTGTAATTTCCGAGTAAATAGTATGGCCAAAGACATTAAAAGCAATCACATTTTATTTGAAGAAGAGTATGACAACCTTAAAATAGAACTTGAATTTCTCAAAAAGCAAAGCTGCCAATGCTCACCTATCTTTGACAAAAGATAAGTAGGAAAAAGCTCTGCCCATTTGGCCAAAAAACAGTTTGGAAAAATAACTAAGGGCCAACTTCAAGCATCAGAATCCAGTAGTTTGTAAATATATCATGAAATTGAATCATTTGTAATAGACACCAATGCAGAAACTGATATTTTGAACATCCATTCTAAGCCTAGAGTAATGGCATTAATCTTGACTCCAGATACTCCCCAACGGGAAAGATGGGCAATTCTAAACTATGATACACCAAGGTGTTCAAGAAGAAGTATAAACCCTTTTCCTGAAACAGGGCGAGATGACATAAAACCATTGAATTTATCAAAGTTTGATAAGGATGAAAAATTTTACTCTATTCTCAAGCTATTTGAATAAGCAATGCGAAGATTTCAGACCATGCAAAAGGATCAACACTGATTAACTCAATCAATGCCATAGCTGTGACCTCATTATGCCCTATTTGAGTGACGATTGGTCCTATATGGATGCCAAAATTGCAGTAACAAGACATTTCTGAGGGCAGAGAAATTAGAAACTTGAAAAAAAGCTAATAATATTAAATTCAAGCAGAATGAGACTATTAAGGACTGTGTTGACGGATTTTTCCATGAGGCACAATTTCTGTGTGGGTGTAGGAATCCAGCTTTTCTGTGCTCGCTGGTGCTTAAGCCGCTGGATCCCAAAAAGGTTTTGATAAATTTAATGACACTTATACTAATAAAAACTTGGGTTTTTAAGAGCTTTTATTGGTAATGCGAGGTAAGAAAGAAAAAGTGATCCCCTCAATATCTGACTGATCCATATTTAAACAGTATTGAGGTTGAGGGAATTCAATAATAAGTTCAGAATGGCTTGTTACCATCCAAATTAGGAATATGAAAAGGTAGCCTATTGACGCTTTAGTATACTCGCTTATCTTAAGATGACTGATGGATGAGGTAATATTTAGACAAAATGTACCCGTGGGGTAGTGATTTAATAAAATTCATCCAATCCCATTGGTTAAAATTCTTTCACCTTAGGGGACCTCTGCCACACCTACAAAGGGGTGGTCTCCTCTTAGGTGTTTGAAGGAAATCAGGCGTGGCAGGGGGAGAACCCTACGATGGGCTCCCCAGGATCTACCACAGAGTCAGAGTAATTTGACTGCTCGATTTTGTGTTTTTTGCCCCTCTAGTATTCAAAATCGTGTTACCCCAATTAGCAGGGTTCCACCGAGAATCAACATCAGCCTTTTGGTCAAGCCTATCGTTATTATCTTTTAAATCATTTAAGTTATCATCACAAACTTAGAATTGGTCGACATTTCCTCTTTTCAGCTGAATTCACCCAGAACATTATTATTTTAAGCTGCAAGGGCAGATGTCTGACATCACCCCCTTAAGAATGTTGTGGGGAGATATGGACGTAGAAAACAGCCATGTACGCGATTGATAGTAATACCAGTAGCTAAAAATTTGATAGAATACTCATTTCCTCTCTTATAAGTGATGGTGAAGGGACTCTTCCAAATTGATCAAAGCTTACCGCTTTTAGGAGTGATGCAGTTATGGCAGTATTATATCATATCAGATACTTGGAATGTAGGCAGTGGGTAAGTAGCTCATTGGCAGCCTGCCCTTCTTTAGTCACCGTTTTTTCTAAATTAGTCATAGCCTCAGATTGGAGTTAAATGATGCGTTGAACCAATCTGCGCATGATATTCTAGGGTTCACAATTTGTAGAGGAGAATACATTTTTAACTTAGAGAGCAGGTATTCCTGGTTCCCGCCAATACAAGACACAGAATTGGGACATTTTAAAGATCTGGTGGTAGCTAATCTGGTATGCCATAAGAGCACTGGATAAGAATTGATCCCAGTGAAGAGGGTTAGAGGAGGCCATTTTTTGTAGAATGGAAATCAAGATTTTATTGGCTCTTTCCACGGTCCCATTTGAGAGGAATTATATGGAACCAAGAGAAGTTACTGGGCTCCCATATTTGTGGCCAGGATTTTGACTACTCTGGAGGTGAAGTTCTTCCCTTTATTGCAGAATAGTACTTGGGGACAGCCATGTCAAGATAATAAGTTTTAATGTAAAAAGGTGGCTGTGGCCTTTGCCGTTTGAGCAGGAAGAGCAACGGCTTCCACTCACTTAGTGAAATGATCAATAGCTACTAGAATAAACTTGTTCCCACTAGTAGTCTGAGGAAGGGGACCTACTACATCCAAACTGATGGTGTGGAACGGCTGTTGGGGGTAGTGGATTGATACTGGTGTCTAGTCTTGAAACCAGTTTGCTTCTTGCACGTTAGGCAAGCTTTCAAGACATCAATGATAGATTCCATAATTCCATCCCAATAGTACTAATCCTTAATCCGCTCTTGTTTTTCTTTGACCCTCCATGCCCTAGAGTGGAGTGAGCTTCTAGGATAGCAGGTACACGTTCTAAGGGCTGAAGGTAAGGCAGCCATTTCGCACCCACCTGCTTATACAACTTCCCATTATCCACTTTTGTGTTATGGGAGTGCCAGGCTATCCTCTTTTGGACGGAAACATCATCATCCTCCCATTCATTGAGGGTCATTAAGAGGTCATTTAACCGCTTCGCCTCACTATTATCCAAGTGAAGGATGGCAGCAGAGTCAAACTATCAACATTCATGTGACAGGCCCCAGCACGGTGTTTGATTTTCATGTCATAAGGCTGGAGCTTTAGAGCCCTGTGAGCTAACCGGCCAGTAGAATCTTCCATGTTCTAACCATTTTAGGGATGTGTGGTCAGTAACCACAGTTGAGTTGGTTCCATATAGGAAAGGGTGGTAGTGCTTTACAGCTAACAGATCAGCAGGGAACTCCTTCTACGTTACACTGTAGTTGCGTTCTGCCTTTGGCACATCTTACTAAAATAGGATGCAGGATGATCTACACCGTTTTCATCCAAATGGGACAAGATGGCCCAACGGCATATTCTGAGGCGTCAGTTAATAAGATGAAGAATTTATTATAATCTGGATGCCGTAGGATAGGGCGTTGTTGCAGCATTTGCTTCAGCGTCTCAAAAGCGATCTTCTGTTCTGCACCCCACTGAAAAGTAGTGTTCTTGGTCAATAGGCAAACAAGAGGCTGGCTAGGCTGGGCAAACTAAGTGATAAACTGATGGTAATATCCCATCATCCCATATAAGTACCTAAATATCCCTTAATTTTTAGGGGGAGTCATTTTTGAAATTGCTTCAAAATTATCTTGTATTGGTTGAATTAGTTTTTGAGAAACGGAATGGCCAAGTAAATCCAATTTTATATATAAAAAAGGTACACTTCGAGGGCTTTGACTTAACATATCACTTATGTAGCCATTGAAACACCTACTTCAGGTGATCAAGATGTTTGTTAAGGATTTTTGAGAACACCATGATGTCATCGAGGTAGACAATGATGCAAATTAACTTAAAGTTCTGTATAATATGTTCCATCGCATGCTGGAAAGTTACAGGTGCATTACACAACCCTTGAGGTAATTTTTTTGGTTGGAAGAGACCCTCGCTAAAAATGAGAGCACATTTCTTTTGGTTTTCAGGAGAAAGGTCCATTTGCCAATAGCCGCTAGCTAATTCTTTAGCGAAAATGAAGTTAGAGCCAGAGAGTTGGGCCAGGGCGTCATCAATGCGAGGGAGAGGATAGCTATCCTTTTTTGTGAGGTTATTTAACTTACATTAGTCCATGACTATCCAATGAACTCCGATTTTCTTTCTTATTAGCAGAAGGGGAGAAGTACAGGGGCTTTGTGAAGGAACTAGCAGCCCTACGTCTAGTAACTTCTGAATCTCTGTCCTCAATTTCTGTTCCTCCACCTTTGACTTGCAATAAGGTTTGGACCTAATAGGATGGGCATCACCCACATCAATGGAGTGGCACCAGCCCTTCATGTGATCATAGTCATTATCTTATTTGGATAATATATCATTATAGTCGTTGAGGATAGTTTAAACTTTCGCCAGCTCATCTGGGGTCAGCTCATCCGAAATATGGACGTTGGGTAAGGTACATACCAGGTTATCCGTTGGAAGGCCCATATCCATCATAGAAATAATAGAGTGAGTTTGTTCAATGCCCTCCACAGGGACTAACAAGCCTCTGCCAATTTTCTGGTGTTTTTTACAACTATGTCCTTTGAGGTGAGGTTCCCCCAACAGCAAAGTAATGGGCCTCTGGTAAGCTGGGTCAAGAACTCCAGGCAATACCCGAGGCTCCATGGGACTAACACTTTCAATACTTAGGAGGTGCAACAAACAGTGGCATGGGATTTGAATAGTGACTTTTGTGTCAACCACTCGTTGTACACCAGGCTTAATCAGGACCTCGTCTGCAGCATAAAAAGGGATACCTTCCCTAGCATCCACTGAATTGTGCAATTTCTTTGTGTTGCGCCCAGAAGTGGTATAAGACGAAGGTATAGTTGAGAGGGGGTATTTAACTAGGCAAGAGTATTCATGCTTGCTGGGTTCCTTATTGGTTAAGAGTAGCGGAACTTCATAGTTGAGTAATGAGAGTAAACCTTGCTTCATGCTGATTATTTCCTTATACTCAATCATAGATTGAGTGCCGATGAGCAAATCATATTTAACGTTATCTAAAGCCACATCAGGGGCTGATAAAATAAGTTTTTCAATTTTAATTAGAAGGGAGGAGTATGTCCCAATCACATGGGTATTATTGGGGCCTGCGGTTTCATAATCTTACATGTACTCCAAGTCAGGCGCTAGCTTTATCTTCTTGATAAGATTAGTGGAGATCACGTTAACTTGGGAGCCAGTGTCCAGGATAACCAGTATTTGGACTTTTCAAATGATTACCTCAACTTGGTGAGTGTTCCCCCAAAAAATAGGGGACAAAGCCAAGACCTCCTTGAGCCAGAAATTGAAGTTTAATTTACGAGCAATCTCAGGGTACTTATCCATGATTGAGTTCATGGTATAGACCCAATGAAGTGGTAAGTTAAGCCAGCCAAGAACTCATCACCATCGCTGGCAGCATCAATAACCTTTGGGCTCCCCAATACTTGCTTGAGTAGGTTTCCTCAGGTATGATGGTTTCATATACTCCTTCAAAGTTCAACCAATCAGGGAACTCCACTTCCGCGGAACTCCTAATAAATAGTAGCCTACATCATCACCCCCCTCAGATTCATTCCCAAGGATATTCTCCACAGCTGGCAAAACCACGATTGATGTAGGGGAGATGGCCACATTAGATTTAATAGCTTTTGGGCGCGCATTTACCAGCTTAGCTGGAGGGGAAGACACAGCGGCTTTGGTAAGTTTATGCGGCAGTATAGTACTAGCTACCTTACATGGCTCTGAATTATTAGGAGGGAGTTTTATCAGTTTTGAATCGCACTAATCAAAGAGGTTTCACTGGGTAGGTACAGGTGTGCTCACCCCCAACTGTTCTACAGGGGAAAGCTCCTCAACGTTTAGAACTGAATATTCCACCTCAGCTTCATGTATTTTTGCACAGGAATGAAAATCAGCAATGTCTAACAGAGCCTTTTTTATGTCGCAGATGATTTTGAAGTAGCATTTCACTGAAATGATATGCCAGGCTAGAGAGGGTAGAGAAGCTAACTCAGTTAACATGGCAGTGATAAAATTATCCAGGATTAACATGTTAGAAGTTGACAGCCTTTGTGCAGCGAGATAAAATCGCACAGCAAAAGCAGCAGGTGTTTCGTCCTTATACATTCTTAGGCGCATAAAGGCCTGTTTATCCCTGTTAAGAATCTTCTATGCATCAAAATCAGCTAAGAGAGCCTCTTTTACCTCTTCACAGATATGCAGATTATCCAGGGATGGGGCTATCATTTCTTGTGCTAAATGACTCAAGCAAGGGAGGATGTGCTTGATTTTTTGCTTGCCTGATGAGTCTTGCATTACAGATTCATAGGCATATAAGAACGAAGCTATGCTCCCCTTATGAGAGGTGAACTTTTCCTTAAGGGAGAGTATGTAAAGGCGCTGCTTAAGCTCTTCAAGGCGGTATAAATTGTTTGCTAGTTGCTTTTCAAGAGAACTATCTTTGGCATAAATGGAACCTAAAAAGTAGTGAGTACCATTTTGTAGGAATCCAGCTTTTCTGTGCTCGCTGGTGCTTAAGCCGCTGGATCCCAAAAAGGTTTTAATAAATTTAATGACACTTGCACTAATAAAAACTTGGGTTTTTAAGAGCTTTTATTGGTAATGCGAGGTAAGAAAGAAAAAGTGATCCCCTCAATATCTGACTGATCCATATTTAAACAGTATTGAGGTTGGAGGGAATTCAATAGTAAGTTCAGAATGGCTTGTTACCATTCAAATTAGGAAATATGAAAAGGTAGCCTATAGATGCTCGGAATACTCGCTTAGCTTAGGCTGACTGATGGATGGGGTAATAATTAGACAAAATGTACCCGTGGGGTAGTGATTTAATAAATTTCATCCAATCCCATTGGCTAAAATTCTTTCACCTTAGGGGACCTCTGCCACACCTATAAAGGGGGTGGTCTCCTCTTAGGTGTTTTAAGGAAATCAGGCGTGGCAGGGGGAGAACCTGACGATGGGCTTCCCAGGATCTGCCACAGGGTCAGAATAATCTAACTGCTCGATTTTGCATTTTTTGCCCCTAGGGTATTCAAAAGCGTGATAATCCAATTAGCAGGGTTCCACTGAAAATTGATCAGGGTCTTTTGGTCAAGACTATCATTAGTATCTTTTCTCTTCATTCAGGTTTGCATCGCAAGCTTGTAAATGGCTGACATTTTCTCTTTTCAGCTGATTTCAACCAATACATTTATATTTTTCAGCTAGGAGAGCAAATGTCTGTCAGTGGGTGCAATGGAATAGATAAGTTCGATGCTAAGATTGCAATGGAACATGCAGGTATCCTCTTCCATGAACTGCAAAAAGGTTATGATACCTGCATTCAATGGAAGCTTAGAAATCCAAGAGCTTACCAATTACTTGAAAAGCTGTTCCCGAAATTTCAGTACCCCTAATCAGCCAAAAAATCAGCAAAAATTTTGATCTTTGGGCCCAAAAAGTAACACTTTGTTCGACCAGGAGAAAAATTCTAAACTACAAACCAAAAATTTGAACAAAAGCAGAAAACAGGGCCAATTACATGCCACACTGTGGCCAAAAAGGGCAAATTGCTAGCCAATGCTACAGATGGTCCAGCAAAAAGCCTGGGGTCAACGTTGGTTATAAATCAACAGTGACAGTGAGGTGGGATAAGAGCATGTGGAATAGAGGCGCAATTTTCTAACTCCACCGATTTTCAAACCATTCCACCTGACCCTGGAAAGCTCTTTAGGGCCAAAGATGTTTCCAAAGATAACAACCACCATATTGTGGCTAATGATGTCATGGTGGTCACTACTCAGGACACAGCAAAAGCAACTGAACCCTTGATAATTACCCAAGAATACTGAGCAGAGGTATCCTAACCTTACGCAAAACAGATTGTTGATCAGGGTTTAGAACTCCAAACCAGATGCTCAACCGACCTACCTAAGACTAACATAAATTTTTTCCCAGCAGGTTGGGAGGGCTTCAGGCCTTTCATGCTGGCCACTTTTGCCCAACTGGTATTGTTGCGGACAAATTTGCTCATATTCCTGGTTGATTGTCAATCTCAGAGAAATTGTGTAGAATTGTGTTACTAAAGGTGATAGTAATGGGAAAGAAAAGCTGAAATTACTAAATTTATTTGTAATAAATGGGTTTTACTTTAATAGTGCATTCAGATAATGGTGGAGGAATTGGCGCAGATGGACCTGAGGGTTTTGGCCTTGGATAACGTTGTGCATTCCGTTGCTGTTATGGGAATAGGATCATTTGCATCTAAAGTTGCGTTTTATAACGGAAACACTATGTATACCTCTGAACCAAATTTGCTCTCTCATAGCTCAGATAAGGAACCTATTCCTGTGTACCAAATCACCCCAGAAATCCTCGTTTAACGTCTTCCATGGTTTGCAGCACTCAGGGAGTTGAAAAGGAACTGCGTTTACAATATGAAATGGTTATGCCCCTGCTTAAGATATGGTGGCATATGTGGCCTAAGTAAGAGTGGCCAATTATCTCTCTCCATTATTTGATTCAAAATCATACCAGGGTGACATATAATTCCAGATGAAGAGTTTGGTAGTGATTTACTGGAATCTTCGGCTTTAAATAAAGATTATTTTGGGTATTTTCTACTGAGTGCTATCCTTTCCTCCCCTTTAGGGAAACTCAGCAACAATATTCTGGTGGATACTGGAACCTTTTGAAAACTTTAAAGACAGAGCCTTGCCGACTATCTTGGGCTGAGTTACTTACCATATGGTATGGTTAGGGGAGGGGAGTCCCAAGGTTTCCACTCTGAAGATCATTGGGACAGTGGACTATCAGGTTGGCAAGTACCACTTGTCTGATCACTTCCAAGCTATCAAAACCTCTTGTACCCTATCATTTTGGGTGTGGAGTGGTGGCGAAGTTTGACGTTAGAACCAACCTGAAAGAGAATACCCTTTCCCTAACATTAAAGAATGGTCGCACATTAGTTGTTCCTTTGTCAGAGGATAACGCCCAGGGCGAATTGCCCCACTGACCCCATCTTCACACTCTTAGCCTTGCTTCTATGCTGAAGCCCACCGTGGAGGTTCCACTACCTTCTTGTTGGATGGTTTGGAATTTTCCTTTGATGCCGCATCTGCAAATGCATTACCTGATTACTCAGAGTTCAATTTTGAGTTGAAGCTCACTGTGTATTTGGTGCATATTTCTTCTCTTATTTACCCATTGACCGTCTGGAAGGAAAATGCGTTAGATGTGTGGGTGAAGGAGCAGTCAGCCAAAGGCGCGATTTTTCAGCATACCTCCCCTGTATGCTCCCCACTTCTTTTTGTTGATAAAGTTGATGGTACTCTACGCCCATATGTAGACTATGGGATCCTCAACAACGTTACTGTACCAGATCTACATCCCATCCCTCTGGATTCTCAGATTGTGCGCTATGTGGAGAAGGCTAAGTTCTTTTCCAAGATGGATTGCCTTAATGCTTTCAATAATATTTGGATTGAGAAGAGACAGGAGTAATTAACTGCATTATGTACCAGAAAAGGGATTTTCCAGCTTTGGTCATGCCCTTTAGGCTTAAGAATGCCCCTGCTATCTTTTGGTGCCGCATTAATGCAGCGTTGGGGGACTTGTTAGGGTAATGCGCGGTTGCCTACATGGATGATATCCTGGTGTTTTCCCCCAATCATGAGTCCCATGCAGTACATCTTTGGCAAGTGGTGGAGAGGTTAAAGGCTGCCAGCCTTACGCTGAAGATTTAGCAAGTGTGAAATTTTTAAGTCCCAGGTCACTTTTCTGGGCAACGTCATGTTTGACCAAAGGCACATGATAACTCCAGACAAGGAGAAGGCTATTCGTGAGTGGCCCACCCCCACCTCAGTCAAGGAATTGAAAAGCTTTTTGGGGACTTTTACGTTTCTCAAGTAGTTCACACCCAATCTTTCCAAGGCGGCAGCATCCTTATATAAGGCTAGAGGTGCAAGGGTGCATCAGTGGTACCACGTTTTGGAGGATGTTTTCCAAGCAGTGAAGTGCACCCTGCTGTCCACGTCTGTCCTTTGCCATGTCGACCCTTCAAAAGAGTTCATTGTGTGATATAAAATTGGCGTTTTTTGTTGAGATACACCGTAATCAATATTTTGCAGGGTTTGACCCACTAAGCATTAGGACAAACGATATGAGGATCATTGTTAAAAAAAAAATCTTTTAAAAAAATGGGC
>JAKSZP010004925.1:0-16967 GCA_022478985.1 Massospora cicadina
CACTGATAGATTATAAACCAAATCAAACCTATAAATATCCTATCCTTTCAATAGTAAAGCATTAGGCAGATTTTTAAACTATTTTTGCTTTGAGTTATCACTTTTTTGGAGAATCCACTTAAAGTAACTTTGAGAGAAAACCTGCCCATAGGAAGTATAATTCAAAATTTTCCAGACCATCTTTGTCTATTGAATCAGTGAAGTACACCAAAAAATCATCCTGACACCTTGTGCTTAACCAATTATGAGCTACTCTATGAGCGTAAAGTCCTGGTGGATCAGACTGCATCATTATCTAGTAAAATTCACAACCTCAACCAGCAGAACAATTTATTAGAGGACTTCTTCATCAGCATGGTCAAATGGCTGCATTGCGTTGAGTAAAACAGGGTGATGACTTTTCTACTACAGTTCATGATGTGGACCCAGAGATCAAAAAGGTAATGACAGCAAAGAACAGTGGTGCTATGATAAGGGAGAAGCTGATGGGCTTGCAAGGGAGCTCTTCGATGACCAATAAGGCAGTGAGAGTCAATTTTCCCATAGTGGTAACTTTAGGAGTTATTCCACCTTGCCAGAAGGAGTTCCTCGCATGTTTGAAGTGTTGCCAGCTGAGGAATCCCACGCGCACCCAATCCTGTGGACAAGCGGATTTTATCTCTTCTTTCTGCGTCCTCCCCTTGCGCAGGTTAAGTTGTGTCTATTGAGAAATGCGACAGTCCTCCCCAAGAGCTTGTAGCTTTGAGTTGGATGAGGATGTACGAATCAATAAATTGTCCCCATTAAATAAGGAAAGGAACATGCATGGGTTCTTTGAATGCTTAAAATCCACTGTTGATGGAGCTTCAGACCCCCATAAGGCAAAGCTATTGATCTCTACCTTAGATGTCAAGAGCACGACCAGGTTATGAGCTGCCTGAAGGACAGCTCAGTTACCTATATGGAAGTCAAAGAGAATGCGTTGCGCTTGTTTTAGGGTAGAGAAAATGGCTCAATGGAAGCCAATTTCCTGGCAATTGGGTTTCAGTGTAAAGAAACCATGATGTTTTTTGCTGATCAATTTACTTTAAAAGTGAACATCAGTAGGGGCAGAAAGGTATTCTGAGGCTGATGTTCGAATTGCGATGACTGCAGTGGTAAAACCACGCCAGAAGCTTTTCAATGTAATGCTCTGGACCTGCAAGGGGATTTCCCTTTACTTAAAGTTTTCAATTACCTGTGCTGACTAGCTGCTAGGTTCAGTCCACCTCATTTATAGTGGAAGTCTTTAATGGCCGCCGTTGAGCCTCTTTCTTCAAGCAGGCTGTAATGGGCAACCTTTAATCTGCCAGCTGTCTTAGGATGTCCTATAATTATTGGGTCGCCCTCAGCCATCTTATAACCCTTGGCTGATTTATAATCCCTCGCCCATCCCTTGGCCTGAATCTTTTTAATGACAAATGGAGACAGGATTCTTTTAAAGTGACACGTTATTTATGCAATTGCCTTAGATATATTGCATAAGCTTTCCCATTAACCAGCAAGTCCATGCTGTACAGATGGACCAGTGTAATTAAGGAAAAGGTTAAGCATAATAGAGACGTAGCCCTCTTTTTCCACTAGTTCAATTTTGATTGTCCCATCCTAATACATCGAGTTATTTTCCACAAGACCCTATAACCCCACTGACAGGTTGCTATATCAACTACCAGCTGATGATATACATGTGCTGACCTATTCACAAGCAAGAGAGGTAGTGATGGAGGAAGGCCATCAGGAGATACCAAAATCCTATGCCTGCCAGATACTAGAACAAGCCTCATCTGACAGACCCTGACCCATCATAGGAATCCAGCTTAATTCTGCTCACTGGTGCTTATCACCACTGGATTTCATAAAGGTTTTAATAAATTTATATTAAAGCACTAATAAATAAACTTTCTTATGAGTTTTATTACTAGCGCAGGTTAAAAAAGAAAATGATCCCCTTAATATCTGACTGTCCAGTAATTACACTGTATCTTTTTCTCTCTCATTGCAATCACTTTTGCAATCCATTCAATTCAAGTCTAAATCTAGTTTAATAAATCTCATAGAGGAGATTAGTCTGCGCCCATGTCAGGGAGCAGTTTGGCAAGTAAGGTAAGAGGAGCAGGTGGAAGGCCCACAGCCTCAAATTTTTGAAAACGCCCCGGAGAAACTAGCAGAATAGAAAAAAATTTCAAAAAACTGGCGGTCACTATTTCCCCAGAAATCCTCGCTTGGCAGGCACAATGCAACCAGTAAATCAATACGCCACACTCCCAGCCACTTTTGTCAGTGGAATACGGAGTCTGCATGTTTCTGGACATCCAACAAATGGCTCTATGAGAAAAATTTTGTGGAGATGTGCACACTTTTTTCCTGACCGCGGTGTACATCGCACCTCATTCCATGTCACACAGTTGGATGGACCTAGATTTCAAAAACAAAGAGGCAGCAGATGAGGCTGCTGTGGTGCGCATAGTGGTTGACCTCCCTGAAGGGCAACGGGTCATCAAAACAAAATGCACTAGATGGACAAAATCCAACTAAATTTTCCTCACATTCGACTTCTTGCTTACTATGGTAAAACGTGACATTTTGGAGCAACACCTGAAAGATGGTCTCGCCATCTACGGCGAAATACAATCTTTTTAAATGCAATACTTTATGCTGATGCCACACCTGTGCACTGGAAAATCCATCGCAGTTCTGACCCCAACCAAGGAGATTGCGAAGGACCTAACCCAGATCCCGCACTCCACTTTTATCAATAAAAGGGCATACCACCCACCCTTTCTGGGTAACTGTGGACAGCGCGCCCCCCATCTGCACCCACTGTGATGCATTCAGCCATAAGGCACATGCATGCCCCACCAAGGAGGGCGTCACATTCCAAGAGCACCCCTCAGCGGCCATGGCCAGTGGAGAGGCACACTATGAACCAACTGTAAGCACCAAAGAGGCTTTCCCATGGGGAGCACAAGGCTGCTACCTACTGGTAAAGCCTATTTCCCCGCAAGAGCAGAAAAAGGCCAAGCAGGCCCACAGGGCTGCGGCCAAGGAAGTGGCCAAAGTCACCACCGCTATCCCACTTTCCTAACGCCAGGAGGACATCAAAACCTTCGCAGTGGAAGCAAATTGGGAGTCCATCAACCAATCAGATTGGGAAGCCCATACCAATTGGGCCACCCAATCTGAGGATCTGATGGGCAAATCAAATTCTCCTGATCTTGGCAACCAGAATCCAGTCAAAACTGACTTGGCCTTCAACCAACCTGAAAATTTTTTTTCACCCCGCTTGATGGTGCACCAAACTCATCTGCACCATAAAAAATTCATCTGAAGTCGGGGAAATAAAAAGTGAAGGCAAAAGCCAATTCAAACCTTTCTTCAAAAATTAACAAAAATACTGATAGTGTTGCTGAAAACACCCGCGCTGCCATGAAGGCCCATGGGGATCTAGAGGAGGCTAGTGGTCCCAGGTGCCTACCCCCTTGCACCTAAGGTATGATGGGGGAAACCTTCACTTTAGGGATGTTGAATATCGCCGGACTCAAGGCCTCGCCATCCCAGGCTAGGAAACTGGGTTTTTTACAACAAAATTTACCTGTGGATATCCTGGCCATCCAGGAGTCCCACTGTCCACGAGGTTCTAAGGAGGCTTGTAAAATAATGCTCCTCTCATCCCTATCCTTTTGGTCGAAGCACTGTGGGGTGCTAATTCAGAAAATTAATTTTTTCAAATTTTTATCATCAGAAACCTTCCTCAATGGCTGAGTCCTCATTGTCATTTTTTTGTGGGCTGACGTGGTACACACTATCATCAACATCTATGCCCCAAATGGTGCATGGGAATGTCAGGAATTTTTCTCATTGGTCAAATACCTCCCACTACCCTCAGACCCTTTTGTAGTCGGTGACATGAACTGTTGGCTAAACACTCCAACGGACTGGTGGCCTTCCTCCTCCCACGCCCCCCAGGGCCACGTTGAACTTCGCATTATAAAGGCCACCCTTGAGCTAATGGATGCATTGCCGTGGCAAGCCCCACTGCTCAAGAACATGATGCGCCCCCACATCCACAATGGCCAATTAAGGTCCATGTCCCACATCGACCTTATCCTTACACTGGCAAAATTCCAACCCCACATATCCCACTTTAAAACAACAAAAATGGAATTCTCTGACCATCGACTGGTCTCAATAACCTACCACCTACCTGTCACAGCTGCTAAGGCCCCACATTGGTGCAAAATCCGCCCCCCCTGAGCTCGCGTCACCAGGATTTTCCACATGGGTGGAATCAGCAACTTTGGCAAAAGAGTTTGTTGCACCATTTTGTGCGGACCCCATTTCCACATGGGCAACTTCCAAAGAAGACAACATATGCCAATCTTGCCACCTCTCCTCCAGATGCTCACGAGCCACATTGGCTGTCATTTCACGCGCTCTGGCAGAGTTGGCTCACCTGGAGTCCAACATCCCGGCTACAGGATACAGCTCTGCATGGGGCCAGAAGTGGGTGGAGGCAGCGGCCCACCTCAACGCGCTTGAACGGCAACACAAACATTGGGTTTGTGTTCAGTACAGGGCCAAACGCATCACAAAAGGTGACAAGTGCACCGCAAATTTTTTTAAAAAAATTTCGCACCACGCCAGAGCGTGGCCTGCACACAGGTGTGAAGATTGGATGATTCCATTGCGGATACTCCAGCTGAAGTGGCAATTGAAACACAAAAGTATTACTCTGAGTTACACCGATCTGATCCAATTCAGCTGGCCAAAGTGGCGGAATTTATTCGACCAAGCCCACATCTGCACCATTTCCCGATACCCAGAGATAATGAATTTGATTACTCCAAACAAATTATGGACAGCCATTCGCGGTGCACCAAACTGAAAATGCTCAGGCCTGGATGGCATTCATATGAATTCTACAAAAAGTACTTCAAATATATATCCCACTACTGTTGGCCTCACTTAACCAGAGCCTTTTGGAAATGCGCCTCCTGCCAGGAGGACAATAGGCCTTCACTGTCACACTCTTCAAGAAAGGGGGCAAGCTAGACTTAGCCAACTGGCGCCCCATTTCTTTAACTAACACGGATACAAAAATTTTAACAAAAGTCATGGCTAACCGTTTAGGGATTGTAGCATCTGCCACCATCTCCCCAGAACAATTTGGTTTCATACCCAGAAGGTCAATTTGGGACAACGTTCACTCTGTGGCCAACGCGTGCCAGTCCACAGCCTCTGGGGCACTTGCATTCTTGGACCAACAGAAGGCCTATGATAGAGTAAACTGGGAATACCTCAGGGCCTGCCTCCATCAATTCCGCCTACCCCCTCGCTTCATCAACTGGGTGATGCTGCTCACGGAATCTGCAACAATGGCAGTACGTGGCCCTGGCTTCCTAACAGAAGTAGTCCGCCCTCAAAGGGGCTTGCGACAAGGGGACCCCCTCAGCCCACTCTTATACAACTTCAGCCTTGACCCACTACTTTGAAACGCAAATGCCCAACTCACTGGGGTCCATGTGCCAGGCCAAGCCCCAGTCAAGATGATGGCGTTCGCAGATGACTGTGTGGTGGGGGTGTCTAATAATAAAGATGCACGCGCACTTGAAGCTCTTATCCAGGAGTCTCCCAGGTAAGTAACGCTGCTCTGAACGCCTCCAAAACCGAAATCATCCTCATTGGTCGGTATCAAAACTGCTGGGCCCCTGTAACCAGTGCCCAGCCCGGCCCATCTGCTCACAAACGCGCTTACCCTCCCAGCTCACCCCACACTGCCCCACTAGTGCTCCCCTTTGTGCCACGCCCTACCATAGAGCCAGTCCGCCATCTGGGCGTGTGGGTGGAGTCAGGCGGATATGCATCAGCAGTAATGGAGAGTCGTATTCTAGACAACGTGATGAAGCGCATCGCCTCCCTCAGAGCCCACCCTACTTCCCTTACTGGCAGGGTCGTTTTGGCCAACTCTATGCTCCTCTCCAAAGTCTGGTTTGGAGCCCACGCCATCCCCTTCTCCCCAAGCTTCTTCAAATCCTTGCATGCCCTGCTGCAAGGATGGCTATGTACAGGCCGCCCTCCACCAGTACGGTTAGAAGTCATGTTTGGCCCTCATCAGCATGGTGGCATGGCCTGCTTGACTTCAGAGCCCATGCGGCCAAGATCTTGGGTACCTGTTTGTGGCCGTCACAGCCCCTACACTTCCCTCCCAACACTGGTCCCGCGGGCATCTCCAACTTTTCCCGCGCCTTGGGCCTCAACAATCCATCAAACCCCCACTCCCTAATAAAATACCTGGCTTCACACCCATCGGCAACAGGTCCTCATGGTACTAAAACCCGCTACAAACGAATCCTACTCTCCATGTGGAGCGCCGAGTGGAAAATTCATATTAGCGTACATACAACCCAAAGAGGCCGCCTCTCTCCTCAGTTCACACAAGAGGTACAGGGGCTACCCATCCATGATGGCGTGATCCCCACAAGGCCCCATGTCCTATCCAGGGTGGACTACCTGGACATGATGGACATCCCTTACTCCATTGAGACCCAAAAAACCATCTGGAAATACGCTCACCATCCTCTGTTGCAGCCTCAAATCCGCTCCCATGTGTGGCGCTGCCTGAGGTGGGTGTATCGTACAGCTGAGCACTCTAACGCTTTACACTCATCCTGCGTCGTGTGTGGCCAGTATGGAACGCTATTCCACCGCCTGGAGAAGTGTCCTACCTCTAAAGTGATATGGCGCGAAGTTCGACGTTTACTGGGCCAGAATCAAACACATCCCTTCAGTCTGTCAAGAGATATGTTTGCTTTATCAATGGCCTCCCCCCTTCCACCCTCCCTCCATGCTCTGGTGGTTGCAATCGCCATGTGGACCATCCACACGATTGTCTTGGATGCCATCACAGGCTCCATCCCCACCCTCCCAGAAGCTGTCCACAGATTCCGGTCTCATTTGGTGGACCACTTTTAAGCATGGATGTTTGGATACCTCCCACCGCGCCGCTGGCAGCTGGTATCCTCCTGGTTCCCAGTTTGGTTCATCAAATCAGACCCCTTCCTCCACACGTGTTCAATTGTGGCTACGGCCCCTTCACGCGTTCCCTCCCTTTCCCCATAAGTGGCATTCCCGCTGGCAATAAGAGATAGCATCGCTTCTCTGGGGTGCCTTCCCTGTTACTAAGTGTTGTCTCAGTCGAGTCAATTTTGGAAGTGTCCATCCCATGGTCAGCCTTCCCCGCAATAAACTAAATTAAAGTAATTACACTGTATCAAGGGTCAAAGGAAATTCAATGATAGCTTCAGAATAGATTAGGCTAGTCTAAATTAGGAGTTATGGAAAGGCAGCCTATCAAAGCTCAGAATACTAACTTCACTTTGGCTGAACGATGGATGGAAAATTATTATTGGCCAAGACATACCTGTGGGGTAACGATTTAATGAATTTCAGCCAATCTCCATTCAATAAATTTATTGCATCTTGGGGGATCCCCCATTAAGCCTATAAAAGGGGGTGGTCCCCGCGTAGGTGCTTGAATGGACCTGTTTGTGGCTGAGGGAGTACCATCCAATGGACTCTAGGGTATGCCATGTGGTTGGAGTAATCCAAATGCTCGATCTCATTTGTATTGCCCATGAAGGATTTGAAATTGTGTTACTCCAATTAGTCGGGTTCCACCAAGATTTGGCCAGAGTCTTTTGGCCGATATAATCATTAGTATTATGAAAATCATTCATATTATTATCATAAATGTGCAAATGGCCGACATTTCCCCTTTTTGGATGAATTCAACCCAAAACCTTCTTATTTTTCAGCTGTGAGGGCAAATGTCTGACACCCTCCTCTGATACACAATAACTGAAAGGGGTGAATTTCACCATCTCTGTAGAAGTGATTATTAATGAATAGCTCAATGGTGGGGTGGGCATTATGTGGTTCCTTGAGAAAGACAATTCCTTGAGTATTCATGTACTAAACAACCAATGTTCATTTTATTATGAGTGTTGTATTGTGGTAATTTTGTGGCGAAAACCAACCTTACACAATTATAGACATTAGAGCACCAGTCAACATTGTATAAACCAAGTTGGTGGCTAAGTTATCACTTAACCTGACATGGAGCACCGTATGGTATATGAGACTGCTGGGGTGGAATGTACTGTCTCAGAGGGGGTGTATAGTGCACTACCTCTGCGGTTTGGGTCAATTGCCATCTCTGTGCCAGCTATTGTGTTTCTACATCACAATTACATATAATAATCATATGAGCAGCTTTATGCAGCACTTAAAGAAGTAGTAGATATGGTAGAGGTAATATTTGAGATCCTGAGACAGCAGAACCATTTTTTCACCAAAAGTGTGATGCTGAAGGATTCTGCTCACAATGAACAAGTTAATCTTGCATACAATGATGGCATAATTCTCATCCACTACTGGCACTTGAAAAATAAAACTAGAGTTCTACCTCATCAAATATATGGGTATTGATGGTTACCACTCTGATCCGTGGCTGATGTAATAATTACTTCTGGTCACAAAGTTATAGTTGAGACAGAGCTTGAAATTTAGTTACCCAAAGGTCTTTATGGGAAGGTCCTGGGGTCTAATCAGCAATCTTGTATCAAGCCCCATGTGGCCATGGGTATCATATTAACTGGACATGAGGAGGCCAAAGTGTTGTTAGCCAACCTACAGAAAGGTCCGCTGAAGGTTTGCCAACATCAGGTGGTAGCATATTTGCATCTGATTCCCATCAATAAGGTCTTACAGGTTTATAAATTTTGTTCGCTGGACAAGTTAGGTCTTCTCACTGTACATCCGGCCAGTGTAATGGCAGTGGTTCCATGGGAAATTTTAAAGTGGTTGTCAGAAGAGCAGAAGGACCAAGTCTTGGCTTTATTTGTGAAACATCAGGAGATCTTCACATCCCATGATCCTGATTAGGGATGTGCTTGTGGCGTCATTCATTGTGTGGACACAGGAGACCACCCTCCTATTTGGTTTCAGCTGATCCACTGCTTGAGGGATGCGGAGGAGGTAGTTTCTGACGAAATATTGAAGCTGCTAGAACAGGGTATATTGGAGTCATGTAAGTGTCCTTGGGCTTCACCCATGTTGATTGTTAAAAAAGGAAGGAACTAGATGGGTAGTAATCAACTACTGGAAACTGAATTGCATCATCAAAAAGGATTTGTACCTGCTGTCTTGAATCAATGATGCCTTAGAGTATTTAGGCGGTGCTCACTATTTTTCAGCTATGGTCCTGATATTGGGTTACTGGCAGATCAAGCTGCCTGTGGTAGTAACAAGAAAAGAGTGCCATGATTACCTTCAAAGGGTTATTAAAGACTACTCATATGATGCAGGGCCTATCTAACGCCAAAGCTATGTTTTAAAGGGCCATGGACACCATTCTGGGGGAGCTTAAACTTCCATGCATCAACATCTACCTTTATAACGTTAACATCTTCTCGTAGACGTTCTTGAAGCATCTGAATCATTTGGAGGAGGTATTCCTCTGGCTTGCAGAGGCCACCATAAAAATAAAGCCTTTTAGATGCCTCTTCTTTAAAGAGCAATTGGAGTACCTTGGGTTTGTGGTTGACTCCAGGGGCCTTAGGCCATAACCAGCTAAATTAGAAGCCACCTGAAAGATGGCCTAACCAAGTGCCAAGCAGAGTATTCAAGTGTTTTTAGTTATGGGTGGGTACTACTGACGCTTTATTCCAGATTTTAGCTGTATTGGGCCCAAACTCTTTGAGGTTCTGAAAAAGGATGCTACTTTTGAATGCATGGAACGTTCTCAGAGCTCCTTTAACACTTTCTAGATGGTGTTGATCAACACTCTGGTTTTGCAGTATTCAAATTTTAATAAGGAGTTCATTGTCCAGATGGACGCCTCCCTTTCCACCGTTGGGGTGATATTATCTCAGTAAAATGACGATGGTGTGGAGCATCCAGTTGCCTATTGCAGCAGAAGTTTGAACTGCCACAAGCAGAATTACATGGTGACCAAGAAGGAGTGCCTAGCTGTAATTTACGCTTACAAAAAGTTTTAGTATGCCTTCATGGAGTAAAGTTTAAAGTCAGAACTGACCACACTTCCTTGCACTGGTTTTAGAATTTTAGAGCTGGAGGGATATCTCGCATGGTGGGCTCTCAAGCTTCAAGCCTACAATTTGATATAATTCACCCCCTGGTGCAAATTATCAGAATGGTAACTGTTTATCTTTGTTTTTGATAATTGCCATAATGGTGGATCTGGGAGATTTTATGTATGAAAGGATCAGTAGCAAGTAATGCTGATGAACCACCTCAGGTTATTTGGGCATTAGATGGAATGAGGGCTTATATGTTCTGGAAAAATGGTGAGTTATACAAGTGGATAGGCGGTGTTACGCCGATTTACCAAAACCATCTGCCTGGCTGGACATTATCTTGAGCGCTTACAAGGTGGTAGGTTATAATGGATTATTTAAAATGTTGGAGTTCCTGCGACTGCACTATTTTTGGGAGAGAATGTACTTTGAAGTTCTTGATTTGATATCCAGTTGTCACCAATGTCAAGTAGAGAAACCCTTCCACCAGAAGTCCTCCTATTAGCTGAAATAACCCAGTTTGCATGGCACATGGTGTCCATTGATGTTGTGGGGCCCTTCTGACAGGCGCAAACTACCCCAAGTACATCCTGGTAGCAATCAATTATATGACAATGTGTGTGGTGGCACACATGATAAGAGATCTGGGGGCGGTCAACGCTGCAAAGTTTATAATGGAGTGCGTCATCCAATGGCATGGTTGCTCATAGTTCATATTTACTGACAACAAAGCCAACTTCACCTCACATATCCTTCCTAATCTAAAAGAAATAATGGACATCCACGGGGTTCTAATAACCCCCTACCATACTGAGTCCAATGGAACTTTTAAGAGAGTCAATGGGACCCTAGTGAATATACTTAGGAATTTTGTAATGGATAGACCATCAGACTGGAGTACCTTATTTTCCACTACAGTTTTACATACAACATCAGCTATCACTCCAAGACTGAGAAAAGTCCCTTCCAGTTACTTTATGTGAGACACCCTACCCTACCTGCACTACTCTACTCCTGATTAGAAGATACAGGTGGAATAGATATGCAATGCTCTTTGTCAATTTTGACTTCTACACTAATCAAACTTCTGACTGAAGCTTACTTAATAAGCCTAGCTAAAGTGAGCAGGGATCACAATTCTGGCCAATGCCAGTGGAGTGAACTTTTGCAGTTCACGATAGGAGAACATGTCATAATTTATTATCAGCACGTTTTGGATGGCGGAATAAGTTAGCTAGTATTTGGTTTGGACCCTTTGAGATAATAGACATAGAGGGCACCAATGCCTACATGAACAAGGGCCAAGCAAGTGGATGGGTTATCAACTGTGTGAACATTAAGTTTATTCAGGCATATAATCA
This sequence comes from Massospora cicadina, assembly GCA_022478985.1. NCBI lineage: Eukaryota > Fungi > Entomophthoromycota > Entomophthoromycetes > Entomophthorales > Entomophthoraceae > Massospora > Massospora cicadina. Next base: position 11,477 of record JAKSZP010004925.1, read on the forward strand.
ATAGAGAACATGAAAAAATAAAACAAAATTAATTTAAATAACCTAAAAAAATAAAACTTGATACCATATGTATAATTATGTGAATAATGATAAGGATAAGGATAATAATGCATTTTATTATGAAGCAAAGAAAATAGATCAGTTTACTGTTCGGGGCTGCCTCATCATTGACTTCGCCGCCTCTGCTTCTTTTGGCAGGACTTGTGATTCAATTAGTGGGATGCACATTTATTTCCCTCCACCATCTTGCAGGAGGTTCAGCCTCACTGGATCCTTTGGGGGTTGGCGGAGGGGGAGATGGCTGTATCATCAGAGTAGAGGGGGTTAGTAGCAGAATGGGAGATGAAATGCCAGCGAAAGGAGGGAACATCTCTGTGGATAAGCATCTAGAGGAGACAGGGCTAGAAACCTGTGGTACAAGTCAGGGAGGAAGCAAAGCCATTGGGTGACCAAATTACTTGTGCTCTTGGTACACCAGGAGCAAGGCCCACAAACACATTTGCTGATGGTCTTGGGACATCAGGGAATACATGGTGAAGGGGGGATATATGGAGCAGGCACAGGAAGAGCTGGGTGCCAGATTGAGGTCAGAACAAAGCTCCATCACTAGGCAATCCATGAGGAAGTCATCTAGGCTGTTATAAGTATGGGGAAGGGAAGTGGACGCCAAAAAAGACGCCTGATGGGCCCACTCAAGTGTTGCTTGATGGCATTTAGCCATACCTGACTCACCCACAGGGGTAAAAAAGACCATGCTCCCAATGAGCGCCATTAAGGGAAGGTACCAGGTTGAGTTGTTGGCGTCCAGAGCTTATAACGCGGTGAAAACTCCAGACTGCATGCAGTTCAGCCAGTTGTTCTGGAAGTTTAGCCTTAACTAGTGGAAGTGGTTCAGAGCGTGGGAAAATTCCCCTGACCAGCTGACTAGCACCCATCACACAAAGCATAACATCTGGTTGACTGACTGCCCCTTAGAATGAGGCTCAGCGATAGGTGGTAGCGTTAGACAGCTGAAGCTATTCACCTGGAGGCGCGCCACTTAATTGAACAAAGGGACTCTTCTTTGATCCCCAACCCAGTGCAACTGTGCCATGAGATTTCTGAAAGGGGCACACCAAGACACCAGATGGCCAACAAACTTGGGGAGGAGCTCCTCCTGAGCCAAGAAGGTCACAGCATCTACCTTCAGGACATCATTGTCGCTTTTGGTGTTGAATAACTTGGGTAGAAGAACTTGGTCAGGGTTGGATAAACCCCACTTGTACCATACCTCAAGGAAATAAGCCGCAGGTTAGGGACTCAGCTGAATATGCGAATACTAATACATTAGGAAATCTGTTAGTTGAAGCTGCACCAAAGACTTAGCATCCAGTCAAGTGGAGGTATATTAGTAAATTTGATATTACTGGATGATAAGCCTAAAATATTAATTGACAGATCATCAGTTATCCACCATGATTGAGATGAGAGGATTTAATTATTTAATAAGATTTGATATGGGTCAACAGTAAGTGATCCAACCTCAGCCAAGTATGGAAATTCTTCCAAAACCACAATGATGAGGTGAGTATAAAGGAAATTGGAGAAGCTGAGTAGCTGAGAGAATGGGCTGGAAAATGGCTGGAGAGATGGGTATAAAAGTGGAAGTGAAGAATGGAGAAGGGGAGTTGTTTAGTTAGTAGCCATAGTGCAATTCTGTGGCAAAGATTATGAAGCTTCAACGGTAGTAGGATTCTGCCAAACAATAAAGGTTGTGGATATCAGAGTTTTTGGTCTCCATTTTATGAGTTTATTATATTTTTTGAGGGACGGCGATCATCATATCGCTCTCCTATAGTAACAGTGAGTGCTAACCCCTGTGCAACCTTTCAGAGGATTGTATCCATTCTGCCAGATTTCCAACAGCTTCTATTAATATACCTGGTTTGATGCAATGGTAAGTGGGCCCCTGAAAGCACATCCATCACATCCAACATGATTGTAGGGTATATTTTTATAATTTTAAGGATCAGACGTTTCCAAATCAAATAAGGTTATATAATCACTGGCATCAAATGAACTTGGGTTGAAAAGGGTGTCTACCTCAACTATGGATTATTGGGTTGACCCCAGTGTATCAATATAGAAGGCCCCTGGTAAAGGACACTTTGCGTGTAGGATGAGAGATATAGGATTGTCATTTTCTATGCCATGAAGCTTTGAGAAGATAGAGATCTTACCTTTAAAATTAAATAAACCACCACTATACTATAGTTAACTATCAGGGTATATGCCAACTGAAATAAGACTTTCCACCCTTTGCTGGGTTAAATGATAGTGGATGGCCAAACTTGCCATAGGCTCAGCCAGATTTAATCTTCATTACAGATTCTAATGCTTAAATGGGTAGAAGATCTTCCCAAAAACTTACTGAATGCTCCATAATACAAAAGGTTGGACTAGTAACTGTGGGTCTTAATGGAAATCCCTCAAGGGTGGAAGAAGGAGGGTGGGTGACAACCCCTTTAAGGATTGTGGCTTTTTGGTGATGTATTTAAATAGGTGGATCGTTTTATTAAGTATTGTAAATAGTATTGTGGCAAAAATTGCACAGATCATGCCCAGAATGGGGCAGATCGATCTAAAAAGAGGTGGTTAATGGCCTCCATGGCATGTGCAATGGATCAGAAATTATAATCATGGAGGTAGATGACCACTATCTCATGGAGGGTGAGGAGTGATGATGGATCCTCAAATTGGGTTGTCCGCTCAGTGCTTTATAAAGAAATTCTGTGCATGATGGAATGCATCATTAAAGGATTTTGGCAAAAGTCAGTGAGAGGCGTGGTGGTGGATTCTGTGACAAAGATCCAAAAGAATGTTGTTCTATTAGGTAAAAATAGAGGGAGGTTGTAAGTCTTGGGGACCAGCTATTGCAACTAGATGGGGTTCAGCACCCTTCTGGATGAAGAGGAGCCCCAAGGCTCCAGTGGACCCTCTGTCACAGCTGGGCAACCTCACCCCATGTGATAGATGAGCATTCAGTGGTGGCTTTCTTACCCAAAGCCATCCCACTCTCACCTCTTCCCCCCTCTTCAATCCTGATAAGGTTGATAGAAGGGGTCTGCATGGAGATGGCACACATCAGGGGTCATGGAGAGGGCCCTGGGACCACCCACTCCCCAGGAAAACCATGGCCAAAATTTGGGAAAATGGCAATTCCCAATATTGGAGCCTGGCCAGTAATTTCTGGACTGGGGGAGCTGGTTTGGACTGGTCAGCTTCTGAAGCCAGAGTTGAATGCAGCTCATATTGCAAACCTGGCCCCAAATAACTCGGTGCATTGGCCCCAACATTATGAAATGGATCCAGGGAGTTCAGATCGCATTAATAGTCCAATTGAGGGACAGGCTCAAATTGCAAGTAATCTGATACATGAATCCCTGCCATCTGGGAAAAAATCCAGACCACCCAAGCCATGCGAACAGACTGACTTGAGTCACCCAGACCCAGATTGAAAGTATCGACTTGGCTTGGTCTGAATAATTTGGAAAATCTTGCAAAAATTTTCTAAGCTTTTGCTGAAATTGGGAGCCACCTTCTACCCCTCTCCGAGCCAGCCAACCAAATCCCTTCCCCATCCCCCAAATGCCCAAGCCCTTGATACCTCCTCATGCCTATTGCCCCATTTAAAAGGCAACTGCCCCCACTGAGGGCAGTTGTTAGTTCATTATTTTTTGCCTTTCATCGAAATAAATCCAAAAAATCCACCTAGTTTGCCGCAGACTCCACCTGCCTTTAAAACAATTATAAATGATTCCATTGATTGATCTGACAAAGTGTGCTGTTGCCCAAATCCTCTTTTCAATGTTTGCTGACTGGATTATCCAGTCACTCAATCCTGCCAAATGGCAGCAGATCACAAAAGTGATTATCTGTTCCACCCCCAATGGTGAACCCACTGCTCTGTTCATTTCCACACGTCCATTAAATGGAGACCCTTCTGTTCATTTGGGCACTGAGTCTGCTGAAATTGCTCCCCAGTTGGAGCAGCCCCAAGGCATCCCTGGACTGCTGCACATGGGTTTGGCTTCCATAGCCGCCCCTGCCACTGTGGGTCCAGCTCACCAGCAGGACCTAGAGCACCCCCTCCAGGGGAACTCAGTCTCAGCCCCTCTCATGGGGTTTACCATACATCTACCCATATTTCCAATAACATGGTGGCCTCTGTGCTGTATCCCGCTGGCATGCAAGGCCCCTATCAGAATTCAAAGGCCAGCAATTGTGAACCCAGGAGGAGTCGTCATCCTCTCTGCCTCTCCCACCCTTGGGGTTGCCCCCACAAGACTCGCGGTTGCCCTTAACGCAACCATTGGTTTGCCTTGGGGGCCTTCAGTACATTACTGAACGTTTGCTTCCCTCACATTTCCCATAGATCCCAACTTCTATTAGTCGCCTGGACTGCTATACCTCTGGAATTCTGGGGCCTCCACTGAGTGCTCACACACCCAACTGTGAGCCCAGTCTAGTTCTTCTTAGCCGAATCTGTGACAGAGGTGAGCTAAAGGATGAACTAGCAACCTACCCTAAAGAGGGCATTTGCCTATATAGTTGTGAGAAAAGGGAGCACCGAGCGTAGGGATGATGAAGCATCTGCTGGGCACCCTAACTAAAGGATGGGCTTTGTGTGATGGTTTGAGGGAGGAAAAAGGTATCAGAGGTCTCATATGGCATCATGCAAATTATGTAAACATGTCCATTGGAAATAGGAAAATTGATTGGAACACTCCTGAATCTGAACAGATTTTCTGAACAGTTAAGTTACAAAAACCAGTTCAACTACCCCACTTATCTATATTAATCCTATGAGCTTTGTGAAAATATTGCATAATCTATAGGTTTGATCCATGATTTAAACCATTTAAATAAACTTGATCCGGCTTATTAGGTGAAATAGGGCTTATCTAGGAATTTGGAAATGAGTGGGGTGGTTTTTTTGAATGGCATCATTGACCAGGATACACTTGGGATGAGCCAGAGGGCCATGCTGGAGGTCCCTAAGCTGAACCACCTCTCTGCTCACCCCTTCAACCTTTTTAACAGGTCAGAAGGGGAAATGGTGGCATAGAAGAAGGTTATTTTAGGAGACAGGGCAGTGACCCACTGCTCAGCTATCACATGATCTAGATCATTGACCCTAGAGAGAGGCTCCACTGGGAGTTTGGTACCTTCCTGCTCCTGTGAGGGAATTGCTCTCTATCAAGATGTGGGGCTGGTCATCTGGACTTACTGGGACTGTCAAGTTCTCCTATGAACTCTAATAATATAAAATATCATTTCCACAGCTCATAAAGAGCTCTTTTAGATGCTATACCCCTAGGAAGCTAATAAAGGTTGATTGAACTTAGCTAATATCTATTTTATCAGTTTTAAGCTTTGGTATGATGAAATCCCCTACCTTTAAGGGCTCGTCTACATTTAAGAACCACTTTACTTTTTAGGGATTTAATGC